>APFE031285723.1:0-16250 GCA_000404065.3 Pinus taeda | reverse complement strand
GCCACCAAACCAAGACATTGTTCTTTAGAGAATAAAAAAGGAAAAAGTGTCAAAATGGGTTTTTCTCTGAAAAGTTGTTAATAGCCTTAAGCAGGATAAAGGATCATTGCTGGGTAATAGGTAACCCTGTCGAGGCTATGGATGCCTGCTGGCAGCAGAGCCTCTACCTACGACAAATGAGCATATTTTTAGAAGCCAACACACAGAGATGACCTTATTTTGTCATTAAAAGACGAAGTAATGGCTGGTGTAAATGCAAGGACTAAGCTTGAGGAAGTAAACGATTGGAACAGAAAAAGGTTGAATCAAAATATCAGTGATAGGATAAGGCATAATGTACTCTACCTGTCCATAACAAACTTTAGACTTATGAAAAATTTTCTGTTTCGGAAGTTAAAATTCAATAGAAAAGTAGAGATAACTGGTTCTTCCCAGTGAATCGCCATTGTTGTGGCCACCAACAACCCCCCTCTTTGTTTGATATTAGCAATAACACCAAGCAAACGGGGACCCTTAATAAAAATCCAAACAAACATTTTTATGAAAATTTTTGTCTTTGACCCCTTCAAACTTTATCGCACCGCGAAAAGAGTATGAAGCGTTTTCTTATGAGCATAATAAACTGCGAAAGAGTGACGTGAAATTCATCGCATCGCATTTATTATGAAGCGCTCTTAAAATGAAAAAACTTAAGAAATCTACGACGACCGATATGCGACGTCGCATATCGCAACATCACGTAAGTAGCACATAATGACTAAATGACTAAACGCTGCGATCTGCGATTCTGCGATGAATGCGATTTGCGATGAAGGTACTTTGCGAAAATTCGCGATCATGATTTTCAGCGATGACACATCTTGACGATGCGATCCGCGATGCTGCGATGCAAGTCACAGAAATCACCCATCGCGATTTTTTCTTGGCGTAGTATTCAATGGAAAGTTGTCCGTTAACCAAAATTGGGTGCGCGCCTTAAAAGAAATTAATGATTGTACGCCAAAGTATTCAGGAAGGACAGTCTCATGTTTTTCGAAGAGTTAGTTCGCTACGGATGTCATGATTATGCATTCATAAGAGCTTAAAACTTTCATGACAATCTTTACTATCATTACTTGTTTCCTTTGCGTAAACTTTAAGACAGGAAATAACATGAAGCAATGTGCAGGAAACATCTAAGGAAAAGGGGAAAGCGTCAATGCTCGGAGAACAGAGAAGAAATCCCTTCAGAAACGGATGCCGCATGCGATATGACCACAGATTCCAGAGTATCACTCAACAGATGCTGATGTCAACAGGCCACCTAAAGCTCAGACTCAAAGACGCACAATAACAGCATGTTTACAAAAAACCCTGAAGCTTACACACCAGAAAAGCCTAGAATGAAGAACGGAGGCAGTTTTTGATGCAGAAAATTATTCAGAGAGTTAAGTCCCTAACTTTTTCAATCATTCGCAAGGCCGGAAACCAAAATAGCAAAAGCAGAATCAGTTCAAGAGAAAGTTGGGTCATTACCAAGTATACACGTAGTGAATACACCCAACCAAAGGAAGATTCTCGAAAAAATCTTCTAGTTTACCAGAAAGAGGTGCCAGCGCTTGTTATTTCTATTTTCATAGCTCAAACAAAAGCGGAAGGCGACTAGCCGACTCTTCCCAGGTGAATGTTGCGTGCTTGCAGCACTAAGGAGAAAATACAGAAATAGTTTAGAATTAGATTCAATTTTTTAGAAATAGTTCTGCTTTATCAGAAGGGTGGTCATTTAAAACCGTATCCTAAATTTATGTAATTAAGTTAATTAGTTAGCAGTATTTAAACCCTTCTCATGCATTTAGAGAAGAGTCCAGAGATTTGTCAAAAACTTGTCCTCGGAAGATGCACTTTTTCACCCTCAGAGAAGGTTTTCATGAATGGATGGATCGAGATTTATTAATGTTTTCATTTGATGTCTGCTACTGATGTTGCACTTTTGTACTCTTAGTATATGTTAGAACAAGTAGAGATAAATCGTTTTTGCTTGAAGTTTGTGAGTAGGATTAGTCATAAATGGTACTTTTATCTCTTGGCCAGTTCTGCTTATATTCTTTACGTGATATACAGTTTTCAGTTGTTTATATATTGCATGAATGTATGAGTTACCATTTGGCACTTTTGTACGGTGGAGTCATTTATTTATGTCTAATATATGAATAACTTATTATGCGATATGTTGTTCACAATCGTTTTGCCTAACTTCTTATGCAAAGTGGTTTATCTCAATTGATTTCTATTCTTATGATAACTGAATGATATTTATTACCAGTTTTTGTTTGAAATCTCTCTAGATCGCATAATAGAAGATATACACCCCGGGTTAGCTTAGATTAGATGTGTTATTTCTCATTATATTACAATAGCATAGAGTTAGTTTAAGAATCTGAATTAAATTAGCTTTAAAGTACTCTTAGATCAACTTCATCCAACTCTACACACACACACCCTTAGATTGGGAAACTGGTCCCATTATCCCTAGTCGGACCCGCTATACCAAACGGATAAGGAGCTGCCAAGCAAGGTCCGGACCGGGTGGGTATCCCCCTTGTTGTCGACCCGATTTTCGGGGCTTCAACAGGTATGTACCAACTTTTAAGAAACATTTGCTCTCTTTAGTCATGATTTGACAAGCGGGACATCAAGAAAGTATGGAAGATGGTTTAGTCAAAATTAATTCAGTCAAACAAAGCTTGAAAACTGTCATGATAGGTTATGAAGATGGAAAACTGTTACGGATGAAAGGGACAGTTATTCCAAGGCATTTTGATTTTGCAGGGGAAGTGACTACAGGTATTTCACTTGTAAGACTATGGCATGTAAGATATGGACATTTAAATTTTGAGAGTCTTTCTCAAATGCAGAAACAAGGAATGGTTAAAGGAATTCCCACTTTCAAAAGGGACAATGAAAAATGTGAAGCTTGCATTTATGGCAAACAAAGTCGAGGAATTTTTCTAACAAGTTCATCGTGTGCAAACAGGTGGCTACAACTAGTTCACAATGATGTTTGTGGACCACTACAAAATTCCTTTGGTGATTGCTAGTATTTCTTACTATTCATTGATGATTTCAGTAGAATGACTTGGCTTTACTTCTTGAAGAACAAGTTAGAAGCATTTGAGAAGTTTAAAATGTTTCGTCAACTTGTTGAAAAAGAAGTCAAAGAAAAGATAGGTACTCTCAGGACAGATAATGGGGGAGAATTCACTTCAAATGAATTCAAAGCTTATTGTGGTGAAAATGGCATAAGACGACATATTACTAATGTTTACACTTCACAACAGAATGGAGTAGTCGAAAGAATGAACAACACCTTGTTAGGAATGGCGAGATCCATGTTAACTTTCAAGAGGTTAAGTCCAACATATTGGGCAGAAGCAATACATACAGCTGTCTACTTAAGAAACAGATCTCCAACTGCTTCTTTAGACTAAATCACACCTTATGAAGCTTGGTTTGGTTTCAAACCTCAAGTTAAACATCTTAGATTTTTTGGATCAATATGTTATGCCTTAGTTCTAAAAGAAAAACGAACTAAGCTTGACTCAAGAAGTTTAAAATGCATAATGATTAGCTATTCTGATGAGAAGAAAGGGTACCATCTTTTGACCAATGGAAAATTTATTGTGAACAGGGATGTAATCTTTGATGAAATAGAAAGTAAGAGTGCTGAAGAAGTCGAAAGTCTTCTTCGAAAGTTAGAAACTAAGGGCAGTAAAAGAAAAGGAAAAATGCAAAGTCAACCAACTTCACCAAATTGGTATGAACTTGATTTTCCTTCCTTTGAAGATGAGTCTTCCAGTCCATCTACTTCAACAACATCATCTGGGTCTTCTAGCAGTTCATCTGCATCTCTAAGTAGCAGTGGTTCTTCTGACAGAGATTCTCCAGACTCTTAACCTGAATGACGAACATCAATTTATATTAATCCTCTTTACAATGATGGAGACTTTTCATAATTGCAAACAAGTGAGCACCAACTACTGAAATGGGCAGTTCAACTTTTGAAAGATGTAAAGCCTAATGAGAAAAATAAAATGGGCACCAGAAGGGCACGTAAAAGTGAAGGAAATTTTGCCTTGATAGCAAATGATTTTACTGAACCTTCCACATACAAAGAAGCAGTACAACATAAAGAATGGCAACATGCTATGGTTGAAGAATATCAAGCAGTAACTGATAACAACACTTGGAAACTTGTTGACTGTCCATCAAATGTTAAACCCATAGGATGCAAATGGGTTTACAGATGTAATTATAATCAAAAGGGAGAACTTGAAAAGTATAAAAAATGACTTGTTGCAAAAGGTTTTGCACAGCAGGAAGGCATTGATTATGAGGAAACTTTTGCTCCTATAGCTAAATGGAACACCATATGATTAACACTTGCATTGGTCACTCAGAAAGGATGGAAAGTTCATAAAATGGATGTGAAAAGTGCTTTTTTCAATGGGGATTTACAGGAAGAAGTGTATATGACACAACCACCAGGTTTTGAAATTGAAGTACAAGAACATAAAGTTTGGAAATTGATCAAGGCTTTCTATGGATTAAAACAAGCTCCACGAGCTTGGTACGCAAAGACGGATGAATACCTTAAGAAAGTTGGTTTTCAATGAAGTGAATCTGATGATACTTTGTATGTGAGACAATAGGGAAAATATCTAGTAATTCTTGTTATGTATGTAGACGATTTGATCATTACTAGCAACCATGATGATCATATTGCATAGGTGAAAAAGGAGTTACATGCAGGTTTTAAGATGACAGATTTGGGATTACTTCACTACTATCTTGGAGTTGAAGTCTTCCAATGTCCACATCATATTTTCATTTCTCAGAGTAAGTATGCATCAGAGGTTCTTCAGCGATTTTGCATGCAATATTGCAATCCCATTCTCACCCCCATGGAGCAAAACTTGAAACTTTCAAAATTTGAGGGGGGCAAAGGTGGACAGTACAACTTACAGATAGTTGATTGGCAGCTTGATTTATTTGACAAATACTCGTCCCGATCTATCTTATGCTGTCAGTATTCTTTCACGTTTTATGCAGGAACCACGAGACAACCATTGGAATGCAGCCAAAAGGAGTTCTTCAATATATCCAAGGAACAAAAGCTTTTGGTCTTATTTACACAAAGACTAAAAATTTTGTACTTGGTGGATATTTTGATGCCGACTTTGCTGGAACTATTGATGATTGAGCATGAACATCAAGTTATTTAATGAACATGGGGTCAATAGCAGTATCTTGGAGTCATAAGAAACAAGTTATAGTTGCCACTTCTTCAGCAGAAGTAGAGTACATTTCAGCATGGGAAGTAGCATGCAAAATTTTTTGGTTGCACATAATTTTGTAGAATTTGGGATTTTCTCAGGCAGAAGCTACATCATTATTCATTGACGGCAAGTTAGCCATCAAACTTGCCAAGAACCCAGTTTTTCATTCAAAGACAAGCATGTGGACACCAAGTATCATCATATCAGATCTCTCATTGCCAAAGCTGTCCTCAAGTCAATTTATTGTCCTTTCGAAGATCAGATCTCCGACATTTTCACGAAACCGCTTGGCAGAATAAAATTTACTAAGTCCAGGGATGAACTTGGTATCTATTGTAATGTATCTTTGGATCATAGGGGGAATCTTAGATGATCCAAAAAATAAAATATTATCATAGGTTATAAATTTGGAATAAAATAATTATTAATTTAAGATATTAAATTAATAATTATGATTCTAGAATGTTTAATTATTTAATGGAGACATTTAGAATTAGTATATTGTTGTAACGAGATATGACTCTCCAAAAGTGTCGTATCTTAGGCTCTATTTTAGGAGATTTGTTAGCTAGTTGTGTTGAATAGCATTTATTGTAAATGGACACTTATTATTTAATAAGTGATCCATAATTAGAGGTAGTTAGGACATGAAGCTTATAAATAGCTCATTGCAAGAGTGTTGTTCGGGTGTAAACTCTTGCAAAATCAAATATGTAATTATTTTTTCTGATTAATAGAACTACGTGTCTGAGGACACTTCTGCCATTAGAACTTCAATATTAAAAGTAATTATGAAATGAACTTGATAACGAAAGAATTCACATAAGAATCACCTATATTATCGAGGCTCTTCTGACTAAAATTTTTAATCTAACCAAGCTACTAACAATTATTATGATCAGTACACTTTATCTCTGATGAACATCAGTATATGATGTGCATGTAAACACGTAACAGGTCGTATCACAAAAATCCATAACTCAAGGATTCAGGCTGGTGAAGCTGCCAAATGTTTCAAGCTACAAGCATATCTTTGAAAAAAAATTCAAACATTTTGCATCAATTCCTATGCTTTACATTTCAGTGTCATGCATGGGTTATAACTACATTTCAAAGGAACAGTGATAGTGGGAGAGACGATTGGCTATTATGTGGAAGCAACTGTTCAGATTTAGAATCACCTCATAATGAAGATGAACAAGCAAAACAAATATCAAGTACGAATTCGTTGTTCTTTGGTGATACATTTCTCTATTCATTTGAAGATAATAAATGTGATAGTGAAACAACTAAATTTTCTCTTATGGGTGAAAGAGAAATAAATCAAATAGAGGCAGAATTTAAAAATCTCACAGATATAATTAGAGATCAAAAAGATCTAATTGATAAAAGGGAATGTGCCTACAAAGAAAAATTACTAGGTTAAAAGCTTAGTTTGAGGAAGGAAACAAAATAAAGAAGCAGTACAAAAGAAAGGAAGATCAAAGTCAAAGGCTACATGATGAAGTGACATCATTGAGAAATGAACTGAACGAAAAGGACACAACAACCAAGGAACTTATAGAGAGAATCAGTTACTGTGAAGGTTTTGAAGCTGTGGTCTTTTCTCTAAAGGAAGATCTTAAAAATTCAAATAAGCAAAATGAAGAACTACTTCAAGCATTTGAGGAACAAGAAAATGAAGCTCTCGACTTAAGGCAACAAGTGGAAGAAGGAAGAATAGTTGAAGAAATTGTGAAGAGGGAGTATCTTGAAAAGGAAGAGAAATATTAGGTTGAGGTAAATATCCTAAAAGGTAAATTAGAATAAAGGGATAAAATTTTACGATTTCAAGATAGTACTAAGATTTTGGATGATAATATTAGTAACCAAAGGTCTCCTACCATTGGTCTTGGTTTCCATAAAACTATTAAAGGTGAATCTAGCTCACAAACTAAAGCAAGGAACTCTAGTGCAAAATCTGAAATGCTCAACAAGGAGATAATAGGTCAACCCCATCAACAACCAATGAAAGAAAGTCTTCAAAGAAAATCCTTTCCTCCTAACTATGGAAGTGTTAATCAATTCTTTCCTCTAATGAATAATGTTGAATGTTTTATATGTCATAATTTTGGAGATGTTATAGCAAGATGCAGAAGTAAAATGGTTCAAGCTAATAACCATCACACAGAAAGATCATCAACTTCTAGGTACTTTGACTATGTTTGTCTATACTTAACTAATGGACTATGCTCATTATAAAATATATAAAAACATTAATATACAAACCCCATATATATATATATATATTATATTATATTATATTATATTGAAGAGCATGGGCATACAACCTAGTAAATTCTTAAAAAAAATACAATCTAATAGTTCTTCAAGGTTAAAGAAATTGCATGCATATATTTCAGAATATATATAATATATATAATTATATATATATTATATATTATTATATATATATTATAAATCCAGGAACAACATTAAATAAAAGTGTCACATGATATATTTCAATGTACTATTTGATATTTAATAGATTTCAGTGCTCACAACCATTTCTCTTATTATGTATGACAATTAAATGGATTGTACAACCCTGTCATGCATTTAAGTTATTTTAATAATCTTAAAAAATTCAAATTTCCAATATGAGAAATATGAGAAATATATATATTTAATTTATTTAAATTATAAAATAATTTGATATTCATTAATCGTTTTAGTAATCCAATAAATTCTATAACTTCAAAATATAATTTATATTATTAATATTTATTTATAAAACTTAATTAATTAAGATAAAACTATAAACCCCATGTTATGTACCAAACGTTAAATTGTATAAACCACAAAAATCATTCATAAATTTTATTATATATATTATATATATATATATATATTTATTTTAAAAACCTAAAAAATAAACAATTGGATATAAATTTTAAAATCATTGACAATTAAATAGATTTTACAAATATGTGGTAACTAAATAAATTATACAAAGACATCATACATTTAAGTATTTTAGAAATTTTAAAATATCTCATTTTCATATTAAATTTCAAAAACCATTAATGTATTCCACTTATTTAACTTCATAAAACAAAATCTCATACTCATTTAATCATTTCAATAATCAAATATTAAAATGAATGAAACCAGATTCGATAACTTCCCACTATCAAATTCTATATCCATTTAATTGATTTTTAGGAACTAGCATTATCCAATGTTACAAACTCCAATGTTATAAACCAAATCTTATTCCATTTGGTACTTGATAATTAAATAGATTATAAATAATTGGTAATTAAATGAATTATAAATAATTCATAATCAAATGGATTATAAATTAGATGATGCATTTAACTTATTTTAGTAATTTTAAAATATCTATTTTCCATATCAAAATTTAGAAGCATTTAATGTACTCCACTTATTTAATTTTATAAATTACAATTTCATACTCTTTTAAACATTGCAATAATTGTATATTACATAACTTCTAAATATCAAATTTTATATCTATGTAATTGTTTATTTATAAAATATAATTAATTCAAAGTAATAAACCTTAATTTCATAAACCAAATATTATAAACCTTAAATTTTAAATCCTAAATTTTATCACATAATTGAATTTTTCTTTACAAGATTTCTAACTCGAAACTTTAATACTTTATTATACAAAATGTTTTAAGAGTACACTTAATCTATAGCTTCATAGATGAACATGATTAATTCTATGATATAGCTGAACATGATTAATTCTCTCATATTGTTCTTTTAAATTCATCACAATGAGTAATTTTAAGTAAACTTTTTTGATTAATTAATATGGTTTATTAATTGTAATAAACTTTTATTATTAATATGGTTATTATATTTAATAATATGAATTTAAAATAATGTATTTAATTAAATGAAATTAACAAAATTATTTTTGTAGAATTGAAGTTTTTGTGATCCATCATAGAAGAATTTCGGCGTAAATCCATCATAGTTATAAGAAGAATTTCCGCGTAAATCATATATAGAAGGACCTTTGTCAACTCGTTTCGAACCAACTTATCCTAATAAAAAAAAAATCAATATTAAAATTAATTATAAAATGAACTCGAATTTTAGATAAACTTTTTTTTGACTAACCAATATAATTTATTAATCTTTAATGATATAAACTAACAAAATTAACCTTATAAAAAGAACTTCAATATTAAAACTAATTATGTTTAATCTAACCAAGCTACTAACTACTATTGTGATCATTACAATTTATCTGATCAATACCAGTATATGATGCGCATGTAAACACGTAACAGATCGTATCACGAAAATCCACAACTCAAGGATTCAGGCCGGTGAAGCTGTCAAACGTTTCAGGCTACAAGCATATCTTTGAAAAAAATTCATTGAAAAAAAATTCAAACATTTTGCACCAATTCCTAGGCTTTACGTTTCAGTGCCATGCATGGGTTATAACTATATTTCATCTGGTTATACAAATAACGATCCATGCATTGAAAATTTGAAGCATGAAGATCTGCTTTCTCATGAAGATTTCTCAAGTCACCTTCACCATGCCATTTAATCAATTTGGTGAGGACATTGTCCTAATTATGTATTATATTCTATCATTCTATTTTTTTTAATGAAGTGTTAATGTGAAAGCAAACCCAATAATTTCATTGGTGAATTATAAAATTAGCATTGAAATAAGCATTAAGAATCTAAAAGAATATGATTTACTATTTTTTCTATTAAATTCTTATATCTTTTTGTCCAGGCTTATATTCTATTTTTTAGGAATATCATCTTTATTTTTAATTATCCGAATAATTTCTAAGTAAAGCTTTTAGTGAGAATCTTATCTAATTATCTTTTCAATAAGCTACTCGCACATAATAACAAAAAAAAATAATAAAAAAGTAACCTCATGCAAGCTACCACATAACTACCTCAATTACAATCATTAAACTATTAGCAAACATAATTGAAGAGCTATTGTTATTAAGTCTATAGAACAAAAACCCTTTTATTAAAATCAGGGAATATTGTTATCGCATAATGATCACCACATGTTTGGCCAATCCACAAAAAAATTCAAGTATTTTCAAAATTGAGTGTTGGAAATGGTACCAGTTCCATCCTACCTTATTGGTATAATTAATAGTTCATACTTACGATTGAGGGGGTGATATATATGTTTTTAACACTTCATATAATAATGAAGTGATACTAAACCTTTCTGTCTTAATACAATTACTACATATTGGGTTTTATTTTATTCCCACTTACTTTGTATCTTAATGAAACTTAAATATAAAATAAATGAAACAATTTCATTTCTATATTATATAATTGTACCATTTAAATGAACATTGTAGATACAAATGAATATGAATGGCCTTTCACCAAAATTCTTTTGTTTCTGGTCCCCAAAATTCTTAAATTCTTGTGTAATATTTTTTACATCATCATCCCTTTTTCTCAATTATTCGAATCAAACCTCTGAACAAAACTCTTGGTGGAGATCCCACGCAAAATTCTTGTCAATAGACAACTTGTTCGCACAATAAAAACGGAAAAAGAAGTAGGTGCCTTTATCACAATTTATCTTGTCAATAGACAACTTACCCGCATAATAAAAACGGAAAATGAAGTGGTGCCTTTATCACAATTTATAAGTGCTGGCCAGCATAACTCCAGGCTTATTGATATTAATAACTTCAAAAAACAATTATCACAATTTATCAAGTGCTGGCCAGCATAACTCCAGACTTATTGATATTAATAACTTCGAAAAACAAAATTCCCTTTTTTTGGAAATCAGGCGGTATTGCCGACGCTCAATGGTCACCAAATGATCGGGTAACCCACAGTTTTCGTTACCCCTTCTCGATCTCATATGAACTTCTTAAACCGTCTCTGGTTTGACGACCGCACATAAAACCTGCCCGTGGTTTATCTGAGTTCGGTGAATACCCTTCTCTCTATATAGACATCAATATTTTCTAGTACTCGGTAGAAAAGTAAGCTAATTGATCAGAATCAATTAATCTGAATTCCAAATATGGGGATTTGCATTTCTTCAGATGCCACCAGTTCATTCGTACCAGCGGCTACTGCAAAGCTCATACTGATGGATGGGAGCATCCAGGAGTTTTCTCAAGAACCGAAAAGCCAAGAGATTCTGCAAGAATACGAGGACCACTTCATCTGTAACTTGTTGGGTATTTTTTTGCTTCTATGTTTGAGATGGATAAATACCAAAACCATCAAAATATAAAAAACAGAGGCTATGCTCTGTTTCCTTTGCTCCAAGATCTTTTACACAGAGAAGTCTTTTAAAAATAATTACACAGGACAGAGTATTTCACCACCATAAAATTTCCATTCATTTAAGCAAAACATTTACATATTCATCCTCTTTCACTCAGAGGGATTCACCAAAACATTTACACAAGATTTACTCTGCCTCCTATGAAATTTTACACCACTGTGTGTAAATATTTCATTTACATCACTGCTGTGGAAAAAAAATCACAGGAGTTACAATTTACCTTTCCCTGTGTGAAACAATCATGGATTGGGAAACAAAACAACCCAATGGTTTCATTCACTTCTCTCCTCTGCACTGCTGTGCAATCTTACATTACAAAACAAAATTTACTCTGCTGGATGAAAATCACTTTTACATTACAGACCCAAAATATTCATGCACCCCTGTGCATTCCCTGCAATGCAATACAAAATTTAACTCTCTCTCCATTCGCTGCTGCGAAAATCAAGTTTTCTATCTCACTGTGTGAGATTCACAAATTTTTTACCCTGCAGGGTCGCGTTGTTTTTCATATACAAAATTACACACAATACAGTCCCCGTGTATTTTCATATATCAAAATGGGTCAACGATTTTAAAACATATATTAAAAAAAATAATATTAAACTTACGAAATAGTTTCGGCCCATACTCCTTGTTAACTTGCCGTAAGAAAATTAAATACCTTACCAAAATATTATGACATGGTTTTAATTTGACGTATGGGATGGTCCACGCATAATTAAATTTTAACAGGCCCGTATGTACTTTTAACCGGCGGAGAACTTTCCAGGAGATCAAACGGCGGAGAGACTTGACTTTAATCCAACGGCGGAGGATGGATATCGGAACATCATTTTGACTGTACTTTACACCATCGTGCAGTTTTGTCAAATCGACGGTGATAAATGTTGGAGGTAAATCAACGGCTGAGAACGATATCGGAAGGGGTTAGTTAGGTGAAAGTTACCTTCCGATGGATTGTCAGTGCTGATGTCAGGCCAGCATCAGCGCTTGAACAGCTGTCAGCTCCCAATTGCATCGGAGCTCGATGCACGGAAACCACTTTACGTTGAGAGGTGGTGCGATATGAGACCGGTGGTTTAGGTTTGAACTGGGTGGTTTTCTGAGTTGCCGTTGACTGCTGGTTTGCGCGGTCAGTGAAATTATATTTTCAACATAACTCAGACGGTTTATTTGTCGGTCAGAACATCTCCCAGGTTCTGAGCGATGATGATCGATTAGAGATTGGCCAGCTGTATTTTCTTCTTCCTCAGCGAAAGTTACAGTTTGCGCTGACGGACTCAGACATGGCTTCTCTTCTTTCCAAGATTAGCATTACGCTATCAGCACAGAAGAAGAAGAGACAAAGCAGAAGATTGTTATGTGGGTTTGGTAAAGCTGAAGTACAAGTGCAACCTTTATTCGATATTCATAGCCATAATGATGAATCTGGAGAGGAATACCACTATTCCTCAGTTTGTTGTATGTCCAATCGGTCGACGATTCCAATCTCAATTCCAAGGGGTAGAGGCCGAACCCAATGGCAATCCAAGTTGGAAACGATTGCGGAGACTGTGTGATCCATGGTAATCGTGATTTTCCTCTAAATCAAGAAAGGAGTAATGGCCATGTCTACATTACATAAATTTAGATATCTACTTCATTTACAGTCATAGTTTCAGCTGATTAATAATTGGAAATGCGTTGTTTGCGTGGGAATGGGGCAGAAGTTAATGACTGTCTCTATGATTATATCACAAACTGTCACAAAAAATCGAAGGAATGAATATCGTTCCAGCTGGTGTTCACACCGGTGGGAGCCACATGGAACAACAGAACTTTCAAAAACGCCAGTTTCGAAAGTTGATTGTTTGCCAGAGCAGTTAATTGCAACATGAATGTGGAAGGCCATGTGACTACATTTTCAGCATCCACTGCGGCCAAAAGCGTCTCGAACGCTTGGGAAATTTTTGCGAATCGATGAAGAAGGTAGAGTGCAAAAGACGCGAAAAAATGAGCTGAAATGTCATTGTCCAGGCAAACAGCTGGTGCAGCAAGGATATTAGAAGACTGATGGGTTTGAATGAAAAACATGTAGCTGTTGAAATTGTAGGTCAATGTGGAGCCACTTTGGCGAAAAAGTTGTACAAAAACGAAGGTCTCAATTTTTTTTATGGACTTTATGAGTCGCTCTCTGCACAGATAGTTTTGGCTTTTTGGGTTTAATTATGTCCTCCATCCAAAAATTAATGAAAAAAGGCTGTTTTTTTTACGAAGTTGCCTTTTTAGTTTAATGGTAATATATTTTTTCACCGTTTATAATTTTATTATGTGAAAAATAAAAGGAAAAAATGTTATGAATAACAAAGTTAAGTAAAGTTTTTCCTAAAAGGAAAACTAAAAAATGTTATGAATAATAAATGTTATGAATAATAAAGTTAGCCGTTAAATTAGCCGTTGGAATCTCTGCTCGGACTATTTATCTTGCTAGGCTGGATCTGTTGCTTCAACTTGTCTTGACGATGAACCACACTGGTTGGTTCGAAACGCGTCGACAAAGGTCTTTATCATGTGATTTACGCTGAAGCTCTTCTTATAAACATCACTGATCACAGAAGCCTCAATTCTACAAAGTATTTTGATAAAAGTTACATAATGAAATTTTTTACCAATATATTTGTAACCAACCAGTTCAGTTCATCATGGTTAAAAATTCTTCTTTAAAATTTTTAATAAAAAAATATAAAAAATAATTTATTTTATAAATCAAAAGCCAAATAAAAACTATAAGGCAATTTTACCATTGTAAATATAACATTCATTATTTTATTATTATTATAAGATTTAATATAACTCAAGATATTTTTTCCTTCTTCAATTAAAATTAAAAAAATGAAAATAAGTTTATTATATTTTTAATGAATCTTATAAAATCATATAAAAATTTACAAAAGAAAATATTACTATTTTGGAAAATAGGTAGATATTATGGCTCTAATATTTTTATATTATTTGAAGATTGATTCCGATCTCATTCTACCCTGCAAAGATAGCTTTAACAAAGTGTCAACAACAAAATTTCAATGACAGGAAAAAAAATGGTACTAGGGTTTCTCAGCGCAAAGAGTTTCCTGGTTTTCGCCGCCCACCTCGTCTCCTTGGAGGGCTCGAAGGGAAGACTTGAAGGCCCCCACTCATTGTTGAGATTGCAATAAGATGATGGAGCCTAGTGAAAAGAGTCGCCTTCACTAAGTGGGCCCGCAGGCTATTTTTGGCGCAAGTCTATTTTTAGACTATGTCTATTTTTAGACATATGGATCATGTCTATGGATTGCAGGTTGTTGTTATGGATGATTGATCAAGTTGGGAAAAATATATGGACTTCTATTTTTTGATGAAAGTGTGAGTGATCACAGTGTGAGTGATCAAGTCTATTTTTAGACTGGCTGTCAAAAATAGAAAAGTCAAATATTATTATCTCACAATAATATTTGGACTATAAACTTTGTCTTATTCTCTCGGAGCACTTCAGTTCGAGCTACGGATGTGGCTCATGCAATTGCATGAAGGAAATACGTGGTTCTTATGGGTTAGTTGAATATTTGCATGCATGACTTCAGTTAGAACTCAAGTGAGTTGAGTTTAGTGGACTGGAGGTGCAGTGGATGGAGTTGTGTTCAGTTTAGCTTTGTTAAACTGGTTGTATTTAGTCTAACTGGCAAATAGACTAGAGATGAGTTGGGTGAATTAGTTATTAATTAATTCACAAGTTATTAACTCATAATGCAACTATAGAATACATCAGTTAACTCAGTTGTATGTCAGTGCATGTTCAGTTCAGCAGGGACAGGTGTTAGAGGATCAGATTGCTATCAGTTGTGACTATAGCTGTGCATGATGATTTGCACAATCAAAGGGATTGAGTATGCCAATGAATTGGCCAATACCAAGATTTGTAGCCTGTGCTCATGTCCAACACAGTGTGAGTGATTCTTTGTAGGGGAAATATGAGTTTGGTAAACCATTCTCATCAGTTCTTGAGCAGGTATTGAGCAGTGGAGGCAGGCAAGCAGTGGAAGAGATTTGGAGATCAGATCTAAGCTGTATTGTGTGTAACAGAGGTGGAGATACTTGTGAGAAGTATTATGTTGTGTAATTTTACATGACTCAATCATTAATATACAGATAGTTGGGGTTTTTTAGCGAGATGCTTTCCCCGGGATACATACTGTGTTAATGTGTGAATGCTCTTGATGTTATTGTTATTGATGCTGCTATATTGATGATCAACGTAGAGGAGCTTATGTATTGTGTATGTTTTCCGCAATAGTACATGATCAGGATAATCTCCATTGAATATGTGTTAAATTACTCAAAATTTCTACATGGTATCAGAGCTGTTGATCATCAGATCTACTATTCAGGAAGTGTTTACATTCTATTTCTCTAGGCAGAGCCTATAATCGGGCCAGGTAGCCTCTGGATTCATCCTTCCTTTGGAAGGTGAAATATCCGGTAAAAGCCCATACAGTCAATCTCTGTACGAGAAATATTGTGTTCTCACGAATCTTAGATCCGAGGCGGTTGAGTTGGTTGCTGGTGGGATTCGAATTTGCAGC
>APFE031285710.1:0-11271 GCA_000404065.3 Pinus taeda | reverse complement strand
CACAGCTTTGCAGAGCAAAAACATTAAAAGAAAATTGAAAGAAGAAAAGAATGATTCATTAAAAAATATGTTACAATGCTCATTATATAGCATTACTGGGTGAAGATCCCAAGGTAATGAACTATAGTGGGTGAAGATCCCAAGGTAATGAACTATAGTGGTGATCAATGAGAAGACTCAACACCTACAACAAGTTCTGGAGATAACTAGTCAGTTGCGGAGTTAAAGAAGGAGCAAATCAAGGAGTAAGTCATGCAAAAGGAATCTTGCATGAAATCCCATGCTCTAACTAAGAGTCCGCAGGTAGATGTGTAGTAGTTGCATGTAGTTGCATGCTTTAACTAAGAGTCCGCATGCAGTTGCATGTAGTTGCATGTAGTTGCATCCTCTAACTGAGAGACTGCATGTAGGTGTAGTAGTTCCAACATAGTTGCATGTAGTTGCATGCTCTAACTGAGAGTCTGCATGTAGGTGTAGTAGTTCCAACAAGAAGACCTTGGTGTGGTTGCTGGAATTCGAGAAACAACTTCAAAGTCGATGACTAGTCAGGTGATAATGTACATTGTTGGGTTTCTTTGTGTGTGGAGTCAAGTCACCGTGTAACCCATCAAGAAGCAACCTGTACAGAAACGTGTGTTAAACTTGCCTGCATTTGTTGAAGCTAGCGTGTTAAATAAAGCCTATGGTGTGTGGCTATTTTGTTCCTTTTGTGATTATTCTTTAGTTCAGCATTACTAGAACATATACAATGCGAACATATACAGTGCAGAATGGAGACCAAATAAAATTTGAGTAAGGCCGAGGAAAGTCATGCTGATCATTCGATGATGACGCTGAGGAAGAACATGATCGCGAAGCCGAAATTGTTGTTCCCGCAGAGCTACTTGTACATATGCCCCTTCTTGTGGCATGAGTCGTGTAACAAAAGCGAGAGGGACATGTTTCCAATAAAAAATCAAAAACGAAAGAATTGGCTGAACTTGATATGTTAAGCCTCAGATCAAAGGAGACAAATGAGTCAAATGCATTTAATGAAGAAAACAAACCAAGGCTTGAAATCATGGCATGCATGAGTTTGAGAGTATTTCAATCGTAATCACTTTTAGGGTGAAAAAGTAATTTTTAATGAATCTTAAATAGGGTGAAAGTTTGTGAAAATTGTAAAGTGTCAGGTTATAATGGATATTATTAGTGAAGAGAGTGGAATAGTTTTTTTCAAGGAAACATGAAAATATTGTGTGGTATATAGAATTATATGGTGAGGAAATCAAATAAAGATTTAGTGAATTTGAAGAGTGAGAGTGAGGTTGTGACAAGTCCTTAGATAAACAAAAGTCCTTATAAAAGTTGTTTAAATGAGAGTCTTTCAATTTAAAATTCAAGTAAAATTCACGTCGATGTAAAAGTTAAGGTTAAATTAAGAATTCTAGGTGAAAAGGAAATTAAGAGTCATAAAATCAAGTGAAAAGTTTGAGTCTTTCAATGTAATGGATGCATGATCTGCATAACCCTGCACCCAAAGTCTGGTAAAAGTGTTGTAAGGATAATTTGAAGAGTTACTTCAGTTGTTGTTTATAGCAAAAAGAGGAGCAAGGTGTGCTCATGATTAAGGTTCAAGTGAAAGGAACCATTGACCAAGGTTACAGTGAACAAGGTGAAGTTCACGAGAGAAGACGCAGATTCAGAGAAAGGCTACGATGATGTCATAGAAATTGGCATTAATAATGACCAGAAAGAGATTGTTGAATTAAAGGTATGGCTTGACATGTTGCTAGAGCTATTACAAAGACAAAGACATAGATGGAATATGAAAAGAAAAATCAAATGGCATAGATTGCAAGTGAAGCGGGAGCATAAATTGAATTATGAACTGAAGGAAGAGTTACTGAGATTAATTGAAGTTTTGGTATGTGAACCAAAACATGGCCCATTTATTTCTGAAAGTAATGAAGATACAAAGGAAAAATCTAGAGAGAATATTCTGAATTATATGAAGGATTCAGCGGAGAAAGAAGATTTGGCGGTTGAAGCATCAAGTGAGACTGCTAGGTCTTATGTTTTTAAAACTGACAATTTGTATATGATTGCAGGTATTGCGGGAGATATAGAACCTTTTAAAGATGTCTTCAAGACAAGTCAACTTCTTAAAGTAAAATATGATGAAGAAAATCTCTTAGATCAAGAAGGACAACTAATGAAATATGTTAAGAAAGAAGAAGAACCTATTGAAGACTATCAACAACATCATAATGATGTGCTTGTGGGGTGTCAAAGAGAAATTGAGTTGGTGGAGTATTTGCTAAAAGAACAAGAGTATGAGAATGTGATTGCGGTCAGAAATGAGGAAGTTTCTAAAGCTTTGATTAGGAGAGAGATATGTGTTATTTACCAAATTTTAGATGTACTGGCTAACGATGAAGAAGAAGTGGATGAGTATGTAGTAAAAAAGGTCACAAACAGATTTCTTCTTGAATGTAAATTTCAAGATAAGAAGAAGCAAATGGAAATTGCAGAGGAAGATGTTTTCAAAGACATTAAGGATGTATGGATGACATAAAACGTTGAAAATAATAGCTAATAGATTAAAAATAAATGTGCAAAATTGCAGCAGAGAAAGCATCTCAACCAAGACCTCAAGCATGTTTATCAGACAAAAGGATTCCATGAGAAAGAAGAAAATGATTATGTGATTGAAGAACTGTGGAAATTGATGATGAGATAGTCCTAATGGAGACAACTAATAGCAGAAGGGATGATCAATCAGAATTTGAAACTGATTGAACAAAGGAAAATGATCCAAAAAATAGCAGACATGCAGTAGCAACAAAGGTGTAGAGCACTTGGACAATTACAAATTAAGGTTTGGGATCTAGGAGGAGTTCTATCCTCTATTAAATATTAATGGTCGGGAGACCATGATTTTCTTTTACATGGTGAGTCTCATGCAAGGTAATCTAACCTGGGTCAATCATTTATTACAGGAGTTAGTTTGTAAAGTAGGATTTAGTTAATTAATGTATATTTTTAATAGTTTTAAGAGAGAATGAAGATTATTGTAAATAGGAGAAGATTCAACAGTATTGTGGAAGGTTTAAGAGGATTATGGATTTGTTAGGTCATATGTAGGGATAAGGATTTGGATGAGAATTTTTTAGGGATCAAGAAAGATATTGTTGGAGATTGTTGAGGGATCTAGAACCTACCTTGGGTTCTAATCCATTTGTATAAATTGAGGTGAGAACACGAGGAATGTAAGATGTAGGAGTGTGTGAGCGGGTATGGGTGAATGAGAGGCCATGATTTATCCTATAGATATTTTATTGATTAATGAATAATTTGTTGAAGATTTTTATTTGCATATGTCTAGTGTGAATCTTTAGTTTAGTTTTATTGTTTTCATGTGACCTATGGTTAGAGTTTCCGCACCACAAAGGGTACCAAAAGACAATATCAATAATAAAGAAATAAATATTTTGGGTAGGTATGATGAAATAAGTGGTTTATTATAAATTGGCGAAGTATTCCCACTTTATTGCAATGAAGCTAACACACAAGGAAGCAGATGTTGTTGAGATTTACATGAAGGAAATTTCAAAGCTATATGGTGTGCCCAACAAAATTATTTCAAATAGAGACCACAAATATACATCCAACTTTTGGACAGATTTAGTCAAGGGGTTTGGATCTAATTTAATTTTTTTTCACAACATACCTTTAATGGTTACATGTCCAAACTGAACGATTCAATCAAGTTATTCAAGACATTTTGAGGATTTATGCGACGAAAAAAAAATTGAAATGGGAGGAATATTATCATTTAGTGAGAAATTTTTATAATAATGGTACCAAGAATCCTTTGAAGATGATCCCATTTGATATCTTGTATAGAAAAAAATGCACACACCAATGAGTTGGGACAATCCAGTTTGCAGGGTCGTTGTTCGTCCAAACATACTAAGGGAAATATAGGAGAAAGTAATAAAAATTAAATAAAATTTGAGGATTACCTAGGAAAAATAGAAAATCTATGAAAATAAGAATAGATTAAACAAGGAATTTCAATTTAGTAATCATGTCATCATGAAAATGAAGGAAAAGGAGAGTTCATGAAAACGAAGGAAATGGAGAGTTCAAGTTATTTTGGAATCGAACCATTGCTATGGTAATGTTGTAGTGGACCCATTTTACTTTTGAATATGCTACATGGGACCATGGACATGTGATGAGGGAACAATACTTTCATATTTTTGGATATTTTTGTTGTTTGTATGTGTGTGTATCTATGTGTGTAAATGTGTATATAATGCATTAAGTACATTACATAAATAAAGGGGAGGGGAATATAACACCGCCACTTAAATTTTGGATTGTAAATAACATGCACATGTGAATGTTAGACTGGTGAGCTAGAAGATATTAATTACGTTGGCGGCACAAGAATTACTTTTCAAGGTTAGTGTGCCCATATGTGTGTGTATTTTTTGGGGTTGATCTACCCATGTGTATATGTTTTCACATGTTTGAATCTGAAAATATTTGTTTTGTAATTGTGTTATCTTATGAATGTAAATAAACATGTTATGATTACACACCAATTTAGGAAAAACGAGTATGGGGAATAAGACTCCATGGATATAAAATATGGCTTACATCACTTAATAATTATAAAAAAAGTGCACACAGTTATCACAAAATTCCATTTTAAGTGACTTTATAAAGTGCTAATAAAAAAACACTTTTAAAAAGGAAGGAAACATGCATAAAGGAAAGGAGGTTAGTACTATGTGGAAGTTAGTTGGAGTTGGATACCCAAAATAGTTGTAAGAACTCATGGATCCACAGTGCTATACACATCCATAGATGAAAAAGCTAGCTACCTTAGAGGTATTTTCATAGCCTGAAGGGTTGCATGTGTAGAGAATGGTGTGCACTACTTGGGTATGGCCATGTGAGCCTCGAAGTTGAAGGTTTTTAGGGTTTGATAAGAGGGCCTAGAGAGCATGTAGAGACCTCAGACAACAACAAGAACTCCTAGAGGAAAAATAATCTATGAACACCTCTATATGTCTTAGTAAGACACCTTGTAGGTGGTGGAAAAAACTAAAGCACTACAATTGTAGTGAAGGGTATGCATTACTTGGGTGCAAGTTCATGAGGCATGTGAGCTTGTAGGTTGAAGGTTGTTGGGGTTTGGTACCGTAGTCAGTTGATGGTACAAATCATGTACCTAGATTTGGGCAAGATTCTTCCCCATGGATTCGAAGCCCCAACATCTTTGCTTGACAAATTTATATTGTGATTAAGTGTAAAAAATCATTATTTCCCTTTAATACACTACCATAGTTCAATAATTGAAAATGAACTTTGGGAAAGACATAACTTGGACTAAACACATCATTATAGGAAATTGTGGGCTCAAAAATGGCTATAACGGATGGAAAAAGTACATAAATGGAGAAAGATAAGCATAAAAGGATCACACTTATACAATAAATGTGTTCAATTGAAGTTTGAATCAAAATCATGATCAATGTTTACGATGAAGGTTGCTAAAACTATAGTCAAATTACCTCTATACCTTAGCTAGGTGTAACCAACATTATACTCAATCTCTTACTAGAAGTGGCCTTTGACTTCAAGCTCAAATCTATATCAAGATAAAAAATTTGGTGTCAAAAATAAAATTAATGGGTAATGAAATCTTACAATTATCCTTCGAGGCCCACATATTCTTATACAATGGACATATCTACCCACTCACTACAATCCTATGTCAAGCTTAAGGTAATTGCAAGCACCACCTTTTCTCATCTCACGAGACATAATTATAGGTTGACTCTTAGTGAGTTCCATAAATGAAATCAACATGTGCAATAGATGCAAGCTATGCATAATGTAGTTGCAGGACAATCTAATAATTGTGAAATACATCACCAAGCCATCAAATGTAGTGTTATTTATTTAAATTAACAATAAATGCATCATATGTCTATTGCACCTAGTAACTTAGTAAGCATGTAAAGGCACTTACCTACATGTCACTGATAAAAAAACTTTAAATTCCATTTGCAATTTTGACATAAAATAATTTCATATTTCTACAAGTCTTATAACATAGTTTTTTCTTCATTATTTCTTCCATAATACACTTGGAGAAATGTCTTTGTAAAAGTTACAACATGAGCTTTATCTACTGTCATTGCCATAAGTTGAAATATTAAATAGATTTTATGCAAGAAAAATGGAGTAAATACGGAATGAGTCTTTGTAGCTTACGATGACGTAAGAGAGCTCATATATTTTTTTCTTCTTTCTCTTCATCTCAGTTTGCAATTTTGAAACTTTCAAGCTCAACTTTCCACTAATTCCATTTGGATCAAGGTTAATCCAAGTGCTTGGCCCAACATGGTCTAAGGCTATGATCATCCCACCTATGTTCTTCTAACATAACCACTCCATGATCATAAGATTTAACTATAGTCTTCCATTCAAAAAATTGGGCTCTTGAAGAAAGGTCATTGTTAGGTCCTCCAAAAAATTTATTCCCTCTAACTATTTAAACAACTGACTTGATAACTTTTGTTTTAGTTTTCTCGTATTCATAAATTTCTTTCTCTTTCTAAATTTTGATAATAATTGTTAAGGAGTTTCTCTATATGAGTTGCCTCATTTTGAACAAGGGAAATATCTATCAAAACTTTAGCATTAATGTACTTTATCTGTAAATAAATTTTGGGCATAACTTACCTTTCCTACTCTCAAAATGTAACAATATCTACTATATAATAGCTAGACATAAGAAAGGAATCGACGATTCTGTGTGCTAACATGAAAAGAATGTGAGCGGACGTAGGAGGAGTAGAATTCATATTTTCTCCTAGTGATCCCTCCTCATGAATAATAGAAGGTGACCAAGTATAGTGCTCAATCGATTGGGAAAGAATATCCAACACTTCCTATAATTAATATTCTTTTAGATATTCCCTAACATTCCGTAAGTTCAACTTAAAATTCTGATTAACATTTATTAACTTGAGCATGCTTAAGAAGTGTAATTTTACTAGTTTCTAATATGTAATTTGTAAAACATTTGCAAATAGTTTTTGTAAAATTATTGGATTTTCTTATGATTTTATATCACTTATATAAAATATTAGTGATTTTTAAGGTAAAATACGTTTGTACTGTAAAATTTGGGTGAATAATGTTTAGAAAAAAGGAAATTGACAAATATTTTTTTTTTTGGAAAAGCATTGAAAATTATCACACCTACAAATATTGGGCCCTAAATATTTTTCTGAGCATAAGATAATCATATGTGTATTTTACCTGAAATATTATATACAAAAAATTTCCTTCCCTCATTGATTGATTCCCTTTAAACTATCTCCTAAACGTGTTCATCTCGGGTAGCCATTTCCATTTCCATGCCATCTAAATAGTTTTTGGTTCCCTTAGAGTACCATATATTTTATGGGGATGATGTTATATCTTATGTGACAAAATTAGTACTAACATATAGAATCACCATGTATACCTCAATAGAGAAACATATCCTTCTCCTTTTCTGAATTCTCATAATAGATATGATTTTATTCATTCTCTTGCTTATAAACTAAATTGTCTCCTTCAAGGAGGAACCTTCAACAATCTCCACATCACTATCATGGGGATTTTCAACAGAGAAATTAGTCTGTGCATTTTTTCTCTTTTGTATCTATTGAAATGTTTCCATGATTTTTCATCACTGGAAACTACATAACCTTCTATTGACACCTAATCCTCAGCGATTGGGAGAATTTGAATGTGAACACTCATCAAGAAGATGAACCGAATGTCACGTTCATGTATATAATAGACAACTACCTAATGGAATAAATGAATTAGTTTTTCTGGAGTTACTCCTGGCCTGACATGGTATCAGAGCACAGGTCCCAGGTTCCTTGTTTTGTGCCTTGTAACTCCTCTATCCACTGCCTTCTGCTCTTTGTCTCATAATCTGACATCTCTACCTGAACGCTGGTATGTTGTTTAACGCATGACATTCCTTGTTGTTTAACAGATGGGTTGGTTCGACTATTCCTCTGCTTGAACGCTGCAAAGTTGTTGAATGCCTGAAGGAGAACAACAAGCTTACTGCAAAGTTGTTGAACGCCTGAAGGAGAACGCTGCCTGAACAGTTGTGCTATGCGTATGAGAGCCTGAACAGTTGTGTTTTGAAACGTTGTTTGACATAGTATCTGATATTTGAAACACTGTTATATTTTGTGTAGGCTACTGAGCATGGTATCAAAGTTCTCTTCGTTTGAAACGCTGTCTGAGTTTTGAAATCGTTGTATTAAAGATATTTGGAACACTGTTTGACATAACACTGTTTTGAAATCATTGTATCCGATATTTGAAACATTGTCTGATATGTATTGAGAGGGATATGTCACCATATTTGAAACGTTGTTTTGTATCCGATATTTGAAACGCTGTTTGAATAGTGACATATTTGAAATGTTGCCTGATATTGGACCATTATATTATTATGGCAGTGTTGTATTATTATTTACAGCATGCATTATTGTGATGTCCTTGCAATAGTTATTTGACAACGTTATATATCATATCGTTGATTTATTGGCAACATTATTAAGTGAATAACGATACCATGAGTATTGAATAATTGCCACAGTGTTGATACTATCGTCTGCAGGATCATATTATATGAAGCATCTCATATAATATATATTGACATATATCATTCATGTTTATATTGTACGACCATGGTATATACATTGAATGATTTGAATGGTTCTTGTTTAAAGAAGAAAAGGGGGAGGTGCTATGAAGGATATTTTACAGAGACATTGAAAGAAAATATAGTGCACAAAGACTTTGAAATCTTTTTAACCCTTTGACAAAAATTTGACTGTATAGCAGCAAAAGTTTTTTCATAATTTTTTTTTTTGGCCATGAGAAGTATTAGTCTATCAGCAAAAGTTTTTTATATCACCAGAAGTAATCTTTTACAGAATGCATTCAATCATCTCTATGCTGGGAATAGTTCTCACAGGCAAGGAGAACTATCCTGATTGGTCCCGGATGATACAACACACCCTCATCTTCAATGAGTTGTGGAAAGGAGTGTGTGTCGGAGAAGGAGAAAGTGACCCAGAAAAGCCTACATCAGACAAAGAGCTTGCCATTTAGGAAAACAAGAACAGAAAAGCGTATGCATTAATCGCAGCATCTGTAAATAAGGAGGTGAGTCGCCACATTTCATCATATTCAACTGCCTTTGAAGTTTTACAAAAGCTGAAAGAACTCTATGACTCACATTCTGCACTTGAAGTCGTCCAACTTATGATTAAACTCTTCACTCTTGAACTGCAAAATAATGATCCTCTTGCTCTTGCGTTTGAAATAAAGTCTATAATGCATGATATCAAATCCACTAAAGTTGAGCTAGATATCTCTCTTATTGCTTTTCTCAAGGCACTTTATCCTACATACTCCAATTATCTTGAGTCTTTGCAAGGAAATGGAAATCTCAAAGATATAACCTTTGACTCTCTTGTGAAAAAGTTTGCTGAAAGAGAAAAAGCCTTTGGAAAGAAGACAGTCCCTGAATCTTCTGAAGAGACTGTATGCCTGGCTCATAAAGAAAAATATCCTGCTCAAGATTCTACAAGAGGAAGCGGTGGATGAAGAGGAAGAGGAAGATACTTCAGAGGCAGGGGGGGCAGACATTCTCAAGGAGAAAAGGCAGATTTACATTGTATTCACTGCAAAAGAAATGGATCACATAATGCCTCTACATGCAAGCTACCATGGGACAAAATTGAGCAGAGAAGAAACCAACAGAAAGGTAAAACTGATGAGATAGACAAAGGTAAATCACCTGAATCCGCTCACCATGTTGAGGCACAATGTAACATTGGAGTAAATGAAGATTTGTCTAATACATTAATTGCTTCCTGGAAAAATGATTGGATGCTTGATTCAGGAGCAACCTTTCACATGACTCACAGAAAAGATTTTTTTGAAGATTTCACTGACAATGTTGATGGAGTAGTATACTTTGCAGATCAGTCAAAAATCAAGCCATCAGGGCTTGGCACAATCAGGCTTAAACTGCATGGTCTCTCAAACTTTCTTCTTGATCATGTTTTATATCTCCCACAGCTCAAGAGAAACTTGTTTTCTTTGGTCCACATCCGCTAGCAAGGTCACTCCATTCATATGTTTGATGGCAAGCTTGAGGTGAGAAAAGCATCTGATCACTCACTTGTCATTAGGGGAATAGAAGAAGAAAGACTTTTCAAACTGCAAGGAACATCTTCTCATGCACAACATTTGTCATATATTTCTCATCATGAAGAAGGTACACTTCCATCAAGTTTATTATGGCATGCTAGATTTGGACATTTAAACTATGACAGTCTCTGCTTATTGAAGAAAAATGGTGTTGCTGGTTTACCTACAATTCCTAGAAAACTTAAGCAATGTGATGCATGCATTCTAGGAAAGCATAGAAAACAGTCCTTTCATGACTCACATTCAAGAGAACATAGGAAGCTTGAACTTATTCATTCAGATTTATGTGGTCCAATGCCTGTTCCTTCTGCAAATGGAAATAAATATATCATGACATTTGTTGATGACTACACCAGAATGTGTTGGGTTTATTTATTGAAGAACAAATCTGATGCTTTCCTAACATTCAAGAATTTTCATAGATGGATTGAAAATGATGCACAATCTCATATTGGGTCTATTCGCACTGATAATGGAAAAGAATATACATCAAATGAATTTCAACACTATCTTTGCCAACATGGGATTGAACATCAAACAACTATGCCTTATAATCCCCAACAGAATGGTGTAGCTGAAAGAATGAATAGAACAATCTTGAATATGGTATGATCCATGCTTTTTTTCAAAAATGTAAAGATAATGTTTGGGCTGATGCTGTTCTATGTGCTGCATATATAAAGAATAGATGTCCATCTAGTGCTATAAGAAACAAGACTCCTTATGAATTGTGGTATGGACATGTTCCTTCGGTAAAACATCTCAGGATTTTTGGTTCCACCTGTTATGCTTTAATACCAAAGGTACATAGAAACAAACTTAGTGCTAGAAGTCGTAAGTGTATCTTCCTGGGGTATTCAAATAACTCCAAAGCATACCGCCTCTATGATGAAGAAAATAAAAAGTTTGTTATATCTAGAGATGTAATATTTCTTGAATCATCCAAATCTGACAATGTTGTTGAGC
>APFE031285704.1:4030-17865 GCA_000404065.3 Pinus taeda | reverse complement strand
GATAGGGGAAGGTGTATGAACATCTGGATACAAGTTTTTCCATTGATTTGACCGTCCAAGAGAAATTGGCTTCAAAACCCTAGGAGAGGGAAATAAACTTGCCAAGGCACAACTGAAGCATGAACAAGATGTAAAATGACTCATTAGACACTGACATGATAATGAAAACCCTATGAATGATGATAGACTCAGCTAAATGATGAAATAGACCACCATTTGGACAACTTTAGAAGGAGTGAAAGCAAACCCTAGACCTAATGCCTAGTGACAAAATTTTGCTTGAAAACTCTTTGAAATGACAAAATTTAACCTTGACACTTCAAAATCACTTTGTAAGAGCATATTTGATCACTGGAGGAAGGCTGTAAAGACTGACACTAACAGATCCCATGAAGATTGTGGTGATACTAAATGTGGAAGTGCTTAGGAGTGTGAAATAGTTGGGTGCTACCTTGGGACATACATGATATTACAAAAAGTTTATCAAAGGATATACCTAGATCACCGCGCCTATGGAGAAGTTATTAAAGAAGGATGTCACATTTTGCTGGAACGAGGACTACAAGAAGAGCTTGGATGTATTGAAAGAAAAGATGGTCACCGCGCCGATTTTAGTCTTCTCGGATTGGAAGAAGGAGTTTCATGTACATTTCGGCGCGTCATATATATCGTTGGGAGTCGTACTGACACGGGCTGACAGAGGAGACTTGGACCATCCTATCACGTTTGTAAGTAGAAGGTTATCCAAGGCGGAGAATAACTATTCCACCACCAAGCATGAAGGGTTACCTACGGTATACGCACTCCAGAAGTTTAGACACTACTTGTTGGTGTCCATTTTAAGATGTATACAAATCAATCCGCACTGAAGTACCTGGTCAATAAGCTTGTGTTGGGAGGGAGAATCTGCAGGTGGCTGTTATTGTTCCAAGAATATGATTTTGAAGTTATTGTGAAGCCTGGATGACTAAATGCGGGACCAAATCATCTGTTTCTCATCGAAACAGGGGAAGATCCCACCAATTTGGAGGGAATGCCTAATGCGTAGCTATTTGTAGTGTGCATTGTGGATGGTCATTTTGAAGATATAATACACTTCCTGACGACAAGACTTTCCCTAGAGGGATACACCATCCAGCAAAAGAAGGAGTTAGTGGTGCCTGTGGAAAATTTCTCTATCATTGCTGGGCATCTGTACAAAATGGGGTCTAATGAGATATTGTGATGATATGTACCAAAGTTTGAAAGAATCAACATCCTCGAGGACGCTCATGGCGGCGCCACGGGAGGACAATATGTAGGGAGAGTGACCACGCAGAAGATTCTATGCATAGGGTTGTGGTGGCCAACCCTCCATTAGGACTCAAAAGCGTATTGCAAGGCGTGTGATGTGTGACAAAGGACTGGTAGGCCATCTCGGAGGGATGAGATGCCTCTGAATCCACAGATGACATTACAACCCTTTGAGAAATGGGCGATAGATTTTGTGGAACCCATTCTGCCCCAAGGAAAGATAGGAGCGAGGTACATTATCACCGCGACGGAGTATTTGAAGTGATGGGCAGAGGCATAGCCCGTGAAGGATTGCATAGGTGCTACTACTACAAAGTTCCTCTTTGAGTATATAATGACGCGATTTGGTTGTCCGAAGATTTTGATGAGTGATGGCGGTACGCACTTTTTGAATGAAACGATCAGCGTGTTGACGAAGGAATTTCAGGTATATCGCTAGAAGAGCACGCCTTATCACCCGCAGGCTAACGTGATAGTGGAAGCATTCAATAAAGTGCTAGAAAACGCACTGACCAAGGTTTTCAATGCTTAGCAAAGTGATTGGGACCTACGCATACCTACAGTACTATGGGCCTATCAAACGACATGCAAGAAGTTGACTGGACAAATTCCCTTTAGGCTTGTCTATGGTGTTGAAGCGGTAATGCCCATGGAATACATTGTGCCTAGTTCGTACATAGCGGCACACACGGGTATGATGGATCCCGAAGCCCTGGAGGAGAGGCTCGCACAGTTGGCTGAACTGGAGGAAGAGAGATTTCTAGCTGAATTTCACCAACAGGTCCAAAATCAGCGCGAAAAAGCATGGCATGATCGGCACATTAAGCTACACACCTTTAAGGTAAATGACCTGGTTTTGTTATATGACAACAAGTTTGATAAATTTCCAGGGAAGTTTAAGATGCACTGGTTAGGGCCCTATGTCATTAACGAGATTACCGACAGAGGAGCGGTACAACTAGTGAAATTGGATGGAGACCCCTTCCCAGGAAAGGTGAATGGCAGTAGCTTGAAGCCATACATCAGTGGTTCGACCATGTGACTAGATGAAGGTAGAACAGTCTTAGCACTCCAAGTAGCTGAAAGGAAGCGCAAGATTATAAACTACACTGCCCTGGTTGAGGAGCTACATGATTTGAGGACTATGTGAAGCAAGGAAGTGTCACAGCGTTCGCGGCAGCGCAAAGGGAGTTGTGCTACCCAGGGAGGAATCATGTAGGTCAGTCGGAAAGTGACCATTAAAGTCATTGTTCATGATTTAATGGAGAAATGCGACCAAAGGGAGCGGGCAGCCGGCATTTAAGATGAAATTTATGGCTCAGATCTTTGAAAATATGCTGCCAATACAACATTAATGAACTGAATTTGGGGGAACGATCAGATTTGAATTCAAAATGCCCTATAAATTACAAGTGGTTGTCCAGCGAAAAACACTTTCCATTTTGAGAATTGATCTGTTGAGCTCTCAGGAACACATGAACCAAGAATTATTCGAGTCTTTGAAAGCGACTCCAACATTTGCAAACTTACCAGAGACGCTGCGAGCATTGTTGGAAATCATTATGTCGGCACCCACAGAAGCTATAGATACTGAAGTAGAGGAGTCGGTGCCGGAAATGGAGATGGAGGCAGAAGTAGCTGCTCCAGAGGTCACCGAAGTCCCCAAATCGCCGAGGACGCTGAGTCCAAAGCCGACCCCAACTAAGGAAATCACAAAGGATAAGAAGGTCAAGAAGCCTGTAATATCGGTGCATACATCGCCATGAAGAAACCCACCGAAGCCCATTGCACAGGAGAAGGGCAAGGCCACAAATTTGGAGCCGAAGGAGGAAGAAATTGAAGACATCCTGTTACACAAAAAATTGTCACCATGATTTTTTACAGTTTGTGTGAGTCCATCACCACTCATACATACCTCCTTTGCAAGTCTTAAGCCTCAGCTCTTCATGTCAAGCCTTGAAAATGGGAGAAAGAACTTAAAAATATCTCAAATCCTGGTTTCGCACTTTATCCTAGCATTGTCTGCGGTACTGCACCCAATGGTCATGTCCCCTGCGAACCTGACCGCTCTGTCTGTTAAGTGATGGGTGCGAACCCCTGTAAAAGTTAAAAAGGCGTGAGTTCACTCTTAAAAACTCATCTTGGGTCACTTCTGGACGCTTCTAGAAGGAATATTACGCTGGCAAGTCCGCTCCACCTTGGTTCATACATTCCATAACTAAGGGAGCTAACTCCATGATATGAGGTGCTTATCCCATTGAAGGAGAAACTTATCCCTTCAATGGTGGACCTGCAACTTCCTCCATTTGCACTATAAATTCAGGCATTGGGCTGGTTGTAGGAGAGGTTGAAAGCTGAAGATTCTTGAGGTAAATGCTGCTGGAAATTAGACTTCCTTTTTGAGCTTGTGAGAGGAGAGATCACATACCTTTCATTTCATTTGGGAAGTGAGTGAGGCTTGTCAAAGTAGAGGAGACTCTTGCTGGACCCTGGAAAAAGCTTGTGCAACATCAAGGCAAAGGTTGTAAGGTTCTTTTATTCATAAATTTAATACAATCAAGTTTATTTTTCTCAATGAACTGTCTCTAATGGTTTATTTTATGAGCTCGTTGATCTTCATAATGAACATGTTTTATTATATTATCTATAAAAGTGTTCTTTGATGTGTGTTTGTTTGTGTATGCAGGTTATTAAAAGGGAACTGCTTGAAGCTGTTGGAACAAAGCTGCCACAAACAAGCATTGGACCGAGGTAGGGTCTATTACACCTCTTAGCTTTCATTTATGAATTGAAACATGTTTAGAGAAAAGTAGATTTGCTTGTGCTGCTTGTTGCTAGATATCATTTGATACTAGGGAGATCGGTCTTGTCCGCAAGAACGATTTATCCAGCCAACAAATTGGTGACTCCACTGGGGACTGGTTTTGGTTTTTAATTTGTCTTTGCTTTGACTTGAGAAACTTGAGTTTTGGTTTCTGATTTTGCCTTGATGTGTGTGGGATTGGGTACTTGTTAGATCCTGGTTTGATTTTTATTTTTCGGATTTTTGGAAGAGGACCGCACCTTCTGCATTAGGTACAGTGCGGACCTATCCGCACTGTTACAGTCTAACACAAAGCGATACCGCACCTCGCTCTACTTGGAGCCTGCGGACCCTATCAAAAGTTTGAAAAACCTAAGATCCTTCCACCCATTTAGGTTTAGTTTTTGTCCATAGCTGTTAGTTTATGCCCAGATCTGCACGTGTCTTCACAAAAGTTCCTTGTGAGTTAGTTTTCATTGACATTCTCGTTTGAAGTGATTTTCTAAAAGTTTTGCCTGTTGGATTGATTTTTTCTTGGTCTTCATAATAGCTCAGAGATCAGAAGCCTTAGAGCCTTAGATCACCCTGGTATCTCTGGTCTTCTTGCTGAGTTTGACTATTTTACGAAATCTATCCTTGAAGAGAGCTAGATCCCATTTTTCTCTTTTGCAAAACTTTGATTAAACTTGATTGAAAGTTTCGAATTTCATTTTTTTTATTAAAACATAATTGGGTGTTTTTGATTAGTTTGTTGATCTGAACAAATTGATCCTTAGTTAGCTGAAAAACTAAGTTAAGCATCCTAAAAAACAATTCAAGTTTCTTTTCAATCCATTTTGTTTAGATCTCAAGATTAGATTATAGTTTTGAGTATTTCATAGAAATTATAGAAGCTTGTTGAAAACTTTGTTTTCAATAGTTTTTAGAGTTTTTCTAGAAATCTTAAAAGCTCTCTTGAAAGAATTGTTTGTTTTTGTAGTTTGTGGTTGTTGAAAAGAAAAGGGATTTTCCGTGAGCGTGATTAGTAGTCTCCTTTTTGAAGTTCTTTGAAAAAGACAAAAAGTTTTTCTTTTCAGTTGTATGTTAAGAGAAAGATTTGATTTTCAAAGCATTGCATTTTCAACTCTTCCTTAGCTAGAAATTCATTGAAAATGAAAGGAATTGTTTATCATCTTAGGTGCATTTTTTAGTGTTTTGGAGTCGAGTCTTCACACCATAAAGTTTCATCTCCGCACCAATTGACTTAAGAAACAACCAATAAAATTAACGCTTAATTAAAATCCATCTAGCAATCTTTTTATTTTCTAGGGCTCTTTTCACCAACATAGCTTAGGCTAGTATCTTGGAGTAGGGAATAATCAACTCTCCAAGATAGTTTAAACAAACAAGTAGTCGATCTTGCGGTAGGGAGAAATTCCAATTGTTACATCTATGCTCTGGGAAAGCTCCTCTTAAAGGAGAAGCACGAGATCATATCTGAACTAGTGTGGGAATCAACCCTTCCTCATTGGGAACGATAGAAGATATTCATGTATTAAAAACGGTAAACCTCGGATTGACCATTGTCGAGGAGCCTGGGGTCACTTGTTGGTAAACCTTGGATTATGTCAAGGAGCCTTCAAGGGGATCGAGCTTGTTACTCTGCCCTTACGTGCGTATCGGATCGTAGACTATTCCCCCAGGTATATTTGTTTCCATTGGTAACCTTAGTGGCCATAATCTATAGGATTCTTTCCTAGGTGACGGTGGTGGGAAGATCCCACTGTACCTAGAGCCGATGTCGACTAGACTCACTTGGACTCTCTGGGGGGTTATCTTCACTCGAGACGGTTATAGTGGAGAAACTTGTGCCAGTCTGTTTCATTAAGTAGGTTGTCAGGGTAACTGTTCCAACCGCCATTTCTGTATTGAATTCTGCGACGTTGGATTTCATCACCAACTAGTGTTTTCGATCCGAAAGGATAGTGTTTGTGTGTGGTTTGATCTCCTAGATTTATTAGGTGTGTGCTTCAAATTGTTTGGTTCTTTAGAGACTTTAGGTGGTTTTCCTGAGATTTTCTTTGTTTTCGTGCGAAGTAATTAAATAATTAATTGTGGTTGAATTACCGAGACAATCTCGTCGACTTCGGGGGCAGCCTCCCGAATTTACACCAAGTCAACTTGAAGGGCTGCGAGCTCTTGTCACACCTAGTGAAAGTAGAGTTGTGTCACTGTAGGCGGAGAGTCTTCATTAATCATACATCCTGATTACCAAGTTCAAGCAATAGAACATATTTCTGAACCGATTTAATTTTCCGAAGTTACTGGTAGTATTACTCCTACTAGTTCATTAGCCAAAGAACCTAAAATCTCTGAACCTACTGCTACTCCATCTTCAGGATTTGCCTCTCCTGTTTCTAGTGGTCCTGGTTCACCCAGGGTAGAAAGTATCATTACCCAAAATCTTCCTTCTGGACTCATTTCCATAAAAGAGCTTGTAAGTTCGGACGAAGTTATAAACCTCCCCAAAAATCAACCAGCTATCGAACTTAGGGAGCGTGAATCCATTTTCTACAGTCCCATTAGAGGTGACACTTGGTATATTTCGTTGACCAACTTTTTAGAAAATCTAGGTCTCGTGTCTTCACCACCTCGATTTCCTTTCCATCCAACACCCAGAGGTTATTATCCTCCTTTGAATATGTCGAGACAGTGATCCGTGTTTTCTCAGATGTTAGAAACATTTTTACATGGCAGTCCTTCTGTTCCTTCTGGGTATCAGTCTTTATCTAGTACATTTTCAAGAGTGTCTCCTCAACCCATCGAATATGTAGTATCTCTTGGTAATAGCAGAACTAAACCGTTAAGTGTCGAAGAGATTCTTATGATGTCTGGTACTACTCCTAACCTGCAACCTCAAGGTAGTTCAATATCGCCTGGGGGGCAGCCACAAGGTACTCAAATACCGCCTGGGGGGCAGCCGCAAGGTACTCAAATACCGCCTGGGGAGCAACCTCAAGGCATTCCATTACCGTCTGGGGGGCAACCTCAAGGACAGTACATCCCTACGGGACAGTATTTTCCTCAAGGTCAACCCCGGACGCAATATTCACCTCAAGGTCAACCCCAGTATCAATATGTACCTCAATGTCAACCCTAGTATCAATATGTGCCTCAAGGTCAGTACCAGCCTCAAGGTCAGTACCAACCGCAAGGTCAGTACCAACCTCAAGGTCAATACCAACCTCAAGGTTTCCAACCACCTTCAGGTCAATCATTTGTTCAAGGCACGCGAAATGTACCGTATAATTATCAACCTTACACTCAACCTAGTTTTGGTCCCCAATATGCTCAACCTGTTATGGGTCCATACCTCGGAATGAACGTGGTGTGGGATCAACAGACTTCGCAACCCAGTGTGCAGTTGTCATCTCCATCTGGACGACCTTTGGTTTCTGGTTCACCCCAACAACCTATCCAGCCTACTACTCAAACTTCTACACCTGGGGTAGTTCATCAGCTTGGGCCTAGTTCACCTCGAACTCCACCTCAAACGTCTGCTGCAACTACTGCGACCTTTGTTCAATCCACCCCACCTATTTCTGGAGTATCAGCAGCTCCAATTTCTACTGTTCCTGTATCAACTCCTCAGGCCTCTTTACCTCAGTCTGGACCTACAATCCAGACTTCGGTTTCAATGCCTGTAAGACAACCTAGGCCTAGTACGGTTGTCACAAGTCAACCTCAATTTACTTATCAACCGTACCAGGGATAGTATCAATTCAGTCCTGCTTTGCAGAGCCCGGCTTATCAGTATCAACCGTACCCTGGGTATGCTTATCAACAACCTCAACAACCCTAGTATGGTCCGGTTAATCTTGGTTTTCCAGGAGGATATAATATCCCAAATGCCAATCCGATTCCAAGTTATCCTGGATATCCTCCTCCTAGGGCTGGTCTTATGACCCCAAGTTTTCGGGATCTGAACCGTCAGTTACTGTTTATAGCAACTTTGGATTTACCTGACTTGTTGTGCCTTACGAACGATCCCATTAATTATCTTCCGTTTTGGTCGCCAATGCCGAATAAGTTGCCCAGTGATATACCAAAGTTTGAGGGGAAGTCAGGACAAGATCCGTCAAATCATGTGATGACTTACCATCTCTGGTGTGGATCAAATTCCATCATAGATGATTCCATTCGTCTTCGTCTTTTTCAATGCACTTTGATTGGCCTTGCAGCCAAGTGGTACATCGAGCTGCCATGAGGCTCTTTTTACAATTTTAGTCAGTTAGCCACTTCCTTCCTTACTCATTTTCAGCTTCCAGTTCGATATGACAATGGAACGGAGTTATTAACTTCATTAAAACAATTGATGTCCACATATATCTCAGACCATATTCATGAATGGCGACGTCGATGTCGTTTAGTGAAATTTTTATCCAAGACAAAATTTTGGCAGTATGGTTTGTAAAATCGTTATTACCTAAAATAACTGAAGATGTAGCCAAGGCAGGAGTAGTTACCGAAGAGCAAGTAATTGCTCAAGCTCAGTACCTTGACTTAGTTTATACGCAGCCAGGTACTTTACACGAGAACATCCCCGACCTTCCAAAGCAAAATCAAATAACTGAACCTCCCTTATGGTCTCATGCCGCTGACGGTATGATTGGTACTGTTAATACCAAAAGTAAGAAGAAATCCTCCAAGAATTTTTCTCCTATTATAACTTTACCAGATTCCCAGACGGGAGAGTCTTGAGCTGGAATTTTTGCCGATGTCCATGTTGTAGAATCATCTACGGCCAAATCAAAATCTGGCTGTAAGAAGAAAGGCAAGAAGAAGAATAAGCAAAACTCGAAAGATAAATCAGATAAACCTGAATCTACTAACGAGAAACGTAAACCTCTCTATCCTTGTCTCATCTACGATGGGCAGAATTTTACAAGAGATTGTCCACATCGTGATGAGGTTGCGAAAATCGTCAAAGGTTCTCAAACACCTGTTGTTTTGAAGGATCCTTTTCCGAGTCAAGACAGTAAGATGATAGGTTCTTCCTCAAATGCCTCGGAGGAACCCATAATGATGATGTCCCATGTTAGGATTGCGACACGATCGCAAGATTATGGAAGTAAGAGCCCTATTGGTGGTAAGGAAGTGGAATCTTCTAATTCCAACCCATCAACCTCAGCTCCGTCTGGTTCTGATCCGCTACAGATCGAGAAACCTAATCTAGACTTAGTAATCAAACCGCCCGCTAAGGGTATACTTCGAAAGTCAGCTTTCAATCCACATGTGAGAGCTGCTCAAAACTATAACATTGTTGAAGATTTAGCTGTTTCACCTTCAGCAATGTCGGCTTTGGAGGTGTTGCAATCATGTCCAGCACAGCGTAAATTACTTTTGTCAGCTATAGGAGCTTTTGATCTTCAAGACTCAAACCTCATAGTTTTCGATTTGGAAAATATTACACCTCGTTTACCTCATCAAATGGTTTTCCAGATTCCAGTGTTAGTAAAAAATAGACCTTGCTTTAGGACTGTGATTGATGAGGGAGCTTCAACGTGTATTATGTCGATACAGTGCTGGAAAGCCCTTGGCTCTCCTACACTTAGTCAATCCCCAACGATTCTAAAAGCCTTTGATGGCCGAGGGTTTCATCCTTATGGCATTCTGGAGGACTTACCTATAGGGGTTGAAGGAAAAACTGTTAATCTAGATGTGGAAGTGGTTGGTGCCCCTCTGGATTACAACCTTCTTTTGGGTCGTAGTTGGTCTTACGCGATGACTGTTGTTGTTTCATCGGTCTTTCGGCTTATTAAATTTACACATAATGGAAAGATCCTTAAAATAGATCAGTTAACTTACTTTTCATCCGACCCATCCTCTGCTGAGAGTATTCAACATGTTGGTAAAACCGCTACCCCTTATAAGGATGTTGGGGTAGGATTAGTTAAAGATTCTGGTTTACTCGGAACTTTTTCATTTCCTCCTCCCAACGTACCGACTCCTTTCGTGACTATTCATATGATTTCATCAGAATCCATTGTTCTTGACAATCCTTGGATTGTTCCATCTGATTCCGAGGTGGACTCTTTTGGTGATGCCATGCCTTTGAATCCCTCTGAAGTTGCTTATCAGGCTGTACAGTCGTTATCCAACTCAAGTTCAACTAATCTTGATCTAGTGAATGTGATCCACGGAGAATCACTTTCAATATCAACTTCCGATTCAACAACATTTACTGATCCTGTTTATACCGATGAGAAAATTCGGGAACTTTGTCTATTGATGAGTTACCATGGGAAGATCTTCATCATAGATCTTCGTTTTTACCTGAGATTGATCATTTTGAGAATGATTTTTCATCTATTTTTACTGCTGAATATGTCAAAGAACCACAGAATCCATTGAAACATCCTGATTCTGAACAAAATTTAGCAAATATTTCTCTAACGGTTACTATCGACATTTCAATCAAACCTGGGATTGTTGAAAACATTCACATAGGTGCTTCTTGTATGAACACTGAAGTCAAAACATATAAAGCCCTATTTCAATAATTCTATGACGTGTTTTCCTGGTCCTATGAGGAAATGCCAGGAATTGATCCTTCAATTGTTGTTCATGAGATCAAAACTTACCCGGATGCTAAACCTGTCCGGAAACGTTTGCGTCAGATACACCCACGAAAAGCTACTGCCATCAAAGCAGAAGTTGAGAAATTACTTAAAGCAGGTTTTGTTTATCCAATTCCTTTAACGGATTAGGTATCGAATATTGTTCCGGTTAATAAAAAGCAAGGGACAATAAGAATATGTATTGACTATAGGGATATTAATTGTGCTTATCCCAAGGACAATTATCCAACACCCTATATTGATCAAATTACCGATGATTGTGCCGACAGTGAAATTTTCTCCTTTTTGGATGGCTTTTGCGGTTACAATAAAATTAACATTCTACCTACCGATCAACCAAAAACGGCATTCATTTGTCCCTGGGGGACCTTTGCTTATTGCAAGTTACCTTTTGGATTGAAGAATGCCGGCGCAACTTTTAAAAGGGCTATGTCTTATGCGCTTCATTGAATCAAGCACATTGTGCAGCCTTATCTTGATGATTTACCTGCTCATTCTTTACGTCAAGCCGACCATCTCACTCATTTATGAGAAATTTTTATGAGATGTAGGCATTATCGGATTAGGCTGAATCCCCACAAATGTGTTTTATGTATAGAAACGGTTCGTTTACTGGGATTTTTTGTTTCGAAAGCCAGCATTCGCGTTGATCCTTCGAAGGTCGAAGCCATTGTCAAATCACCACCTCCTTCGACTCTTCGCCTACTCCAAAGTTTGCAAGGGAAATCAAACTTTTTACGTCGTTTCATTCCTAACTACGCCGAGATTACAAAAGGTTTCACCAGGTTGTTGAAACAGAACACTCCATTCTTTTGGGATGAGATAGCTGAAAAATATTTCGATGCACTTAAACACGCGTTGACCCATGCGTCGTTATTGCATCCTCCCAACTACAACCAGGATTACTTCTTGTACCTCGCCGCTTCCCACTCCACCATTGGGATGGTCTTAGTTCAACAGGATGAATTCGATAGTGAACATGTGATCTATTATCTTAGTTGGACTCTAACTCCGACTGAGTTAAAATATTCACATGTGGAGAAACTAGCCTTGGCAGCAGTTCACGTTGTTCAACGATTTCGTCATTACATTTTACTATGAAAAACCACAGTCCTTTCTGACTGTAACCCTATGGCGTACATTTTGACTCAACAATTGCTAGGGGCAAGTATTCCAAATGGATTTTCATCCTGTAGGAATTTGACTTGGAATTTGAAAAGGCCAAGTCAAAGAAGTCTTTGGTTTTTGCTGAATTGATGTGTGACTTCCCTCGTGCTGATACCGAACATGTGGCGGAAGAACCCATTGTGGATGAATCATTGTTCTTTATCAGCACTGTTGATCCATGGTATGGAGATATCATTGTTTATCTCCAAACCCAATCTTTTCGGCCAAACATTTCACGATCTCAACATAGGAAAGTACGTTTCCAATCCCAACCTTACACTATTATTGGAGATACTCTTTATCATCGTGGGGCGGATTCTGTTTTTCGACGTTGTCTAACTCATGAAGAAGCTGGAAAGGTTCTTAATGACTGCCACTCTAGAGCGTGTGGCAGTCATATGTCTAGGTATGCCACAACCCAAAAGATCTTGCGCGCTGGATATTTCTGGCCATCCTTATTCAAAGATTGTATCACTGCAGTCCGGAAATGCCACAATTGCCAAAGTTTTGATCGTAAGGTGCGCACTACACCTGCTCCTCTCCACCCTATAATTGTCGTCGATCCATTCGCAAAATGGGGTACCGATTTTATTACATGTAACCCTCACTCGGTCGGGGGGCATGCGTATATCATCCTTGCGGTAGATTATTTTACCAAGTGGGCCGAGGCGATGCCTACATTTTCGGTAGATGGAAAAATTGTTGCGGTTTTCATTTTCAATCACATAATTACTAGGTTTGGTGTTCCTCAAACGGTTATCACTGACCATGGGAGTCATTTTCGAAACATCATGATGACTGAACTTATAGATCATCTTGGCCTGCGTCACGATAGTTCCACTCCATATTACCCATAGGCAAATGGTCTGGTTGAAGAATTCAACAAAGTTCTAGTCACTATAATCCAATGAATCATTGGGATTCATAGGTCGAATTGGCATAACATGTTATTTTCAGCGCTTTGGGCATACCGAACCTCAGTTAAAACATCAACAGGGTTTACTCCTTTTCAACTGGTTTACGGTTTAGAGGCAGTACTACCCATTGAATGTGAAATCCTGTCATTACAAATTGTCGTACAATTATTACCAGCCACTTCCGAAGAGGAAAAACATTTATTATACTTAGCTCAATTAGATGAGAATCGACGTGATGTTGCATTAGCTATCGAAACTCATGCTAAAAGAATTAAAGCTCAGTATGATCGGAATGTTACACACCGCAATTTTTCGGAAGGAGACCTAGTCTTACTTTACGATCAAGCAAACGATAAGCTAGGGGCTGGCAAGTTTGTACCCATGTGGCATGGTCCATATATTGTTAAGCGAAAGCTGGCAAAAGGGGCCTATGAATTAGAAGATTTTGACGGTGTTTCTTTAGGTAAACCTAGGAATGGGCTTTATCTAAAGCGATATTATGCTTAAAAGATTAGTGTGGAGATTTTTAGACTAGTTTCTTTCTAAGTTTCGTGTGTTTTTAGATTAGGAATGCGTGCTTTACTTTAGAGAGTGTTTTTCATCATTATTCCTACTTATCTTGATTTTACTCTTGATATTGTAGATGTCGACGTCTCTCCAAACATACATCGGTTTTGCTGATGGCGCTTGTCGTAGTACACGGAACATCTCTTCCACAGCTTGGGTTATCTATTCACCCTCTGACGAGTTAGTATCTATGCATGGGGTAAGCCTCAGTCAAACAATAAACAACATTGCAGAATACAGTGCAGTGATTGAATTATTATCCAGTATTATTACTATTATTTTTGAGAGTTCGTCTCTTGGAACGAGAATTTGATTACATAGCATATCAACACATTCCAAGATATTTAAATACATTAGCAGATGCAATTGCTTCTCGAATGTTAAATACACATTTGCATTGAATCAAACAGTAAATTTAAAAACATCCCATAAACATGTTTTGCAAGACAACCATAGTAATAGCATAGC
>APFE031285701.1:16886-70409 GCA_000404065.3 Pinus taeda | reverse complement strand
GTCTTTTATCATCATCAGGAATCCAATGTCATGAACATAGTTACGTAACAACTTTATTACTTACTACTCAAAGCAGTTATAAACATGATTCACACATTCATGCCGAAGGTAGTGTACTACACAAATCAATATGTGAATGGTTAAACACATACCTGAGTTAATGCCACTGGTGGCGTACCTCAATTTCTTTTCTGCTTACCAATTCCCAAAGGTGCCAGTACTGCAACCTTTAGCTCTGATACCACTTGTAATATACCCCGGTAACCTCGCATGTAAAAGTAGGAAGTTAGAATTTTTTTTATACAAATTACCACAAGTAATTATCCCATTCACAACTCCACAAATCATCATTAACCATTATATATAATATTCATTAGTACATCAAGTAAATTGCCATAAAAGGCAGTAAGTTTCATAACCATTAACCACCACTGTGGTAGTGTAATAACATAAACTGTCTCATGAATCCTTGCATCCATTTCATAATTTGCTTCACCATATTAATTAATCATGTACTAGAACATCATGATTATCACATCAATTAATGAAACATCATCATCAAGGATTCAACATCAACCAACTCACACAAAAGGCAATCACACCATTGAACACCGATATACCCTGGAAACCCCGTAGGGTGAAAACCAGCAAACGTTTAATCTTATTATTAAACGCTCGTGAGGGATTTCACCCCTCACTCAATGGCTTATAAGGGATTCCGTCCCTTAACCATTGTTATAAAATTATTACAATGATTTATCATTAAGTTGACACATAACTAGCTGAAAGCTATTACAGTTTCCATGTAATCTTTTACTTACATACCACCACATGCAACATTCCTTGTGGCTTGATTGTTCTAGCAATGTACGATCCTGCAACTTGTACTCATCTGCGTGGACCATTAACCCTCTTCCTACCACAACATTAAACATCACTTTTCTTTGGCTCCAACCGCCATCGCTTCATGTCAATGTTTATCATCAAGCAGCTTTGGCAACAAGATTAGATACCATATTAGTCGGTCAATAATCAACCTCTAAAAGAGATCTTTTAACATCTACTCATATGCATAAGCAAGCATGACATGCTATTTAACCAGTACATACACTCAAGTAAATATTATTTGACCTCCACAATGTTTATTTACTTTAATGCATAATTCTCTTTAAGATATCTAACTCTTTAGTTCTACTAACATGTATAACATAATCGTTACATCTTCATACATGTAATAAACTATTATTTCTATACTTAAGCACATAGGTTCCTTTCACATAGTTATTTTTCGAGAACTCAACATAGTCTCTCTAACATACAAAGAACATGACTCCATACCACAATGACTATTCTTTGTGCATACCATAGCTTATCATATTAGCCATTCTTTAATGTATGCAACACCTATTCCCTTCACTAGAATACTACCATCATTTCATGCAACAAACCACATGCTTCTTTCCTAAAGAAAGTCATTATAATCCTCATTTCTCAATCTTCCTATATGAGGGTTTCTCAAAATTCCATTTCATTAAATTATTAAAGGCATGCATCTTTACGCATAAAAATCAAGATACAAAAACAAGGTTAACTTACCCTTTATGCATCAAAATCAAGAAGTCAACACAACTCATCTAACAAGACAATCTTTCAAGAGATTATATTTTTCAAGAACTTAACATGACCACTTTCTCTATGTACAGACAAAATCACAATAGCTACCCTTATGTGCATGCAACATGTGTCTTTCCTAACACAATTACTTTTACTCAATGCACATTATCTTTTCATGAAACAAGTAAGGTTCTTGATATGATATGAACACTATTCATATATCTTTCAAAAATAGGAAACTCTATTTTTGTTTCAAGAAATCTACTCATAAAAGCCATCCTCTTCATACATGAAGTATGCACACTTTCCTAAAAGGAAAACTATAGAAATAAATATCTATGAGCCTAGAAGCACTTCACTAGCTAATTCGATCATGCATGTAATGCATAAATATTTCACATGAACTTAGAAATTAGCTCGTATCGCAATGCCATTAGAATATATTCTTTTTCAAGAAACTTTTATACAAATACGTATTTAATTCAAGAAAACTAACTTGGCCACTGCCATTAGCATATATCCTTTTTCAAGAAACTTTTATAAAAATACGTATTTTAATTCAAGAAAACTTGGCCACTTTTCACGCTATGTCCTCAGGATGTTTATATGTTTCTTCTCCTTTTCTCAAGAAGATATTTTGGCTATATTTAACAAGGATTTTATTCCAAGAAAATGATGAGAGACAAGCATTTTACACACAAGACTCACATGTAGTCTTTGTGAGAAGAACTACCTATTTTCTTTACCAAGAAAAACATAATCACTATTTAACTGCATGAATTAACATTTTTCTTTACCAAGAAACATATAAAACAATTATCTTTTACTGCATGCGTTACAATACTTTTCTTTACCAAGAAAACTTATAAAATATTCAGTCTTTAACTGAATGTATTAACATGTTTTCTTTACCAAGAAAACACATAAAATAATTCAGTCTTTAACTGCACCCATTGACATGTTTTCTTTACCAAGGAAACATATAAAACAATCAATCTTTATTGCATGCATTATCATATTTTCTCTACTCAGAAAACACATAAAACAATCAATGTTTTACTGCAGAAGGCAACCACATGCTATTTTCCAACCATTTAATAAAATGCAGCTTATTATTCTCTATAAAAAGTGCAGTTACTTATCTTTTCAGTGACTCACTCCATGCTTCCACTGCATGCTTCCATCACCTGTCGACGTTAAAACTGGTATCCGTGTGACATCCATGTCAAAATTATAAAGATGATGTGATTGTATAATTGAAATTCCAACTCAAGTTCTGTTGCACCGAGACTCTCTTAAGCTAGGAGGTTTCCAGCACCACCACTTAAAGGAGCCACACAAATATACTGAGTCAATTCAACACGTTAAAAATGTTATAAATGAAAAAGCGAACCGCTGGCAGAGTCTTATCCATCCCTGCTCGATGAAATCGTTCTGCAACTCCTCTGGAGGCTGAAGGCGCTACCAACTACCTATTGGTCTTGGAACAATCCAACCCTTCTACGCTTTACTAAACCGTGGAAGTCCCCACAGCTTCCATCATCTTCGAAATCTGGATCGTATAACAGAGAACTAGCTATTGAAAGCCTCCTCTCTCTTGTATTGTCTTCAGAATTTAGGGAACCTCCCTCTGTCGCAGGCTCTCTCTGTTTTTAATCTCGTTCTAAGACAAAACATAATCAAGAACCAACTAACGAATTTCGGTTAATATACATGAATCTTCACGGAACTTAAATTCATTGATGCTGTAAAAGCTGGGTGTCTACACGTTACTATTAGTCACATCTCCGCACCCGTCAGCAACCAATCCCCCATATCACATGTTAAGGATTCTTTTCATGCACTCCGCTCATTCAGTTTCCCAAGAATCAGTTAATAACTGATTCGTAACTATCTCTCAACTATTTAATTTACATTGAGTTACTTAGGGATGTTACAATCACCTACTTCCAATGCAACATATGATTTAGAATATATAAACCTGATATACCACACAAACTACTCCTGAGTTTTTGTCAGCATATTTTTTTGATTTAACCATATTCATATATTTCTTTTCCTTTAACACTATTCATATATTTTTGTATTTGTGTATTTTAATGTAAATAGGTAACCAATTTTAAATATTATAAATTCTATTTTGGTTTTGTTATTAACTTGTAAATGGGCTTTGTTACAATACCATAGGCCAAAAACATAAAATATTCTTGATCATGCATATTCATCCCCACTTTACCATGGATATTATTAACTTGTAAATATACTTTGTTACAATAGCATGGGTTAATACCATGGCTTATCAATACCACATGCCAAAAAACCATATCCTATTTACAATCTAAATATTTTATAACAAGATATGACAAGATTCTTAACCATCCATATTCACCCCCACTTTACGATGGATATTATTAATTTGTAAATAGGCTTTGTTACAATACTATGGTTTATCAATACCACGTGCCCAAAAACCATAACTTATGTCACAATACAAATATTTTATTTTATAACTTTTTTTAATTGAAACTAACAGCAAAAAGTTTATAATTAGTTTTGAGATATATATAAACTCTCTATCCTCACCACTACTAAAAAATATTATGATATAAACTAAATTAAGGTTTTAACAAAATAAAAAATGAGAATACTTTTATATTTAAAGATGTGAAATTTATATAATAAAAATATTAGTAAGAACCAACATAGATCTATCTTAATTAAGGGTCCCAGTGATGATTCCAAGCAAAGTTAAGGGAAGAGAGGGAGAGGGAGAAAGAGGGAGGGAGATAGTGACGAAGCTAGAGGGTGGAGGGAGAGAGAGAGAAAGAGAGAGTGAGAGAATGATGGGGGGAGACAGAGAGAGGGAGGTGGGAGAGGGAAGTGGGAAGAGGGAGATGGAGTTGGAGGGGGAGAGAGAGGGAGGAAATAACAAAGACATAGGGAGATAAAGATGGAGAGAGAGTGAGTTACAAGGGATAGAGAGAAAGGGAGCGAAGACTCAAGAGAGGAGGGAAGACAAAGAATAGGTGGGGAGAAAGATAGGGAGAGAAAGGAAACAGAGAGAGGGAGGCACAAAGATGGAGGAGAGAGAGATAAAGTGTGTGAGTGATGGGGGGAAGGAGATAGAGGGGGGCTGGAGAGAGAGGGAGATATATGAATCAAGAGAGAGGAGAGAGAGAGATCAAGCTGGAGGGGGAGAGAAAGGGAAGGAAGAAGAAAGACATAGAGGGAGAAAGGTAGAGAGAGAGAGAGTGAGTGACAAGGGAGTAACGAAGAGAGTAGAGATAGAGGAAAGAGAGAGAGGCAGAGAGGAAGAGGGAGGGAGAGAGGGTGTGTGTATGTCTGGGGGGTAAGATAGAGAGAGGGAATAAGAAAGAGACACATAGATACAAATAAAGATATCATATAATATTATATAACCAACCTAGATCCATCTTCACCTGGATCTATCAAGCACCGAGAGGGATGAAATCTCTCGAGATGCAAACTTTTCCTGTAGTTTTTCACTCAGAAAAGAGTTTTTCACATTGAGAGATTGGATTCGTCTCAGCACTTGATAGATCCAGGTTAAGATGGATCTAGGAAGTTTTATAATTAATCATATGTGAGATGTTTACAAACCTTTTTGCATGCAGATGATGAATTTTATAGAATTAGCTCGTGGCTATGCTCAACTATCCTGTTGCAGCTTACAGTGGGCTTCAATAAATCCCAAGTATGTAAACCGCAAGAAAACTAAACCTCTTCCTTTAATATCCTATATAATTAGCATTAATTGTTCTTGGGATGGACACAATTTTTCTTGTGAAGACTTTTGGTCAATCCCATCGAAAAATGTTTCAAACAATAGTTTTAGCAGGGAGGCTAAGGAGGGCGAGTGTTCAAGGTGAAACATCTCTACATGCATGGAAGTACACGATGAGCCCTATTTTGTGCCATGCCTAAATCCCATCGGACAAATTTAGAGTAACACAAACTAAATAATGACTTGATCATTTGATTAATAGTGAGGGATATATATACAGAGAGAAGAAATTTTTTGATCATCTAAAATGTCTGTTGCAATGGCTTCTTTAAGAAGCTAGAGATAATATCCAAAAGATTTTGTGAAAGGTGGGTGGAATTATTACACTCCCCCTTAATTAAAACTATATGACAAACACATAAAATGCCCTATAACACAAGACATAGGACACATATAGTCTTAAAGATAGAGTCTTAATCGACATGTCCGTTGGTCTAATTCTCATCTAAGCATAAAAAATAATTCGTATTTTATACCAAGAGGCTTAGTGAATATGTCAACCACATTCTCATTTGTATTAGAATATATTTTGTCAATTTCCTTTGATAGTTTTCCCTTACAGAATGATATTGTGTGTCTATATGCTTTGATCTTGCATGGCATACATGATTGTTCACCAATTTGATGGTGCTTTGATTATCACATATGATCATTGTAGGTTCTTGTTGAGCTTCACCAATATTTACAAGTATCCATAAAATCCATATAGCTTTGCATTTGGCACTACATGATGTTTTGTACTCTTCTTCATTTGATGATAAGGAAATAGTTGGTTGTTTCTTACTGGCTTGTGATATAGATCTTGATCCTATATTAAACACGTATCTAGTGGTGGATTTCTGGTAGAGTCAGAATCAGAATGACCTGTCAATTCAACATTAGAATCATTAATATGTTCAATACCAAAATTGATAGTTCCCTTTAAATATTGAAGGACCATTTTTTGCAGCTATCCAATTGTCTTCAAGAGGCTTAGTCATGAATTGACTAAGTATCCTTACTGCATAAGGGATGTTTAGTCTAGCGTTAGTGAGATAATTCGGGTTTCCCACTAATTTTCAATACAATGTTCCATTCACCTCTTTTGTTCCATCATCATTTCTCAATTTGATATTTTTTTCCAATGGATTACTCATTGCTTTACATCCATTCATATGAAATCTCTTTAGTACCTCATTTGTATATTTTCTGTGTGATTAAATTCCTTCTATTATTTCTCCATACTCCAAGACCTAGACAATAGGGTATTTGTCCAAGATGCTTCATCTCAAATTCCTGTGATAACTTTCTTTTTGTATCCTTAATCAATTTAGGATCACTCCCTGTTATCTTTAGATCATCAACATGTATAGATAGTAATATTATATCTCCATTTCTATCTAACTTGATATACAAATTAGGATCATTTTTACTTCTGTTAAATCCTTGCTGAAAGAAGAATTTATCGATTTTTTCATCTAGGATCTGGGTGTCTATTTTAGTCCATATAAGACCTTTTTTAACTTTCATACAAGATGTTCTTGTCCCTTATTTACAAATATTGTTGGTGGAACAATATAATTCTCCTATTTTAAGTCCCCATTAAGAAAGGTTGATTTCATATCTAATTGATGTAGCTTCCAATCATATTTAGTGACTAATACTATCATTATTCTTGTTGTATTCATTTTTGCAATGGACGCAAAAGTGTCTTCATAATATACATTTCCTTTTCTAGAATAACCTTTTGCTACCAATCTTGCTTTATATTTGTCTATGCTACCATCTGCATTAAATTTCCTCTTGTACAACCATTTTGATCCTATAGGGATTTTTTTTCAAGTAATTATGTTAATTCCCAAGTTTCATTTTTCATTATAGAGTCATATTCTTCTTTCATAGATTACATCCATTCTTTATGATTTTTACTTTGTTCATAATTTAAAGGCTCAACAACAATCATCACTAGAGACATTAAAGCATAATTGTTATACCTCATAGGGGTTTTAATCTATCATGTTGACCTTCTTATAGGTTCATTGCATTGTGGATTACCTTATCCTCTTCATCTTCTCTATGGAGTTCCTTCATCACTTCTTTGTGGACTTTGACTTCTTGAAATGTCTTTTGAAATGTCTATGCTTTGTTGATCTTGAGATGATTCCACAACTGCTTCTTCTTCCTTAAACTTGTCATAAGGATGATGCCATACATTATGTTCATATTCTTTTATTTGCTTATCTAAATTCTCATGAAATATAACATCTCTACTTGCAAATGCTTTGTGAGTACTTGGATAATACATTTTATATGCTTTTTTATCAGTAGAATATCCAATAAAAATCCATTTTATAGCTTTGGCATCTAATTTCCTCCAATCCTCTTTAGGAATATGAGAAAAGGCCTTACATCTATATATCCTTAGATGACTAACTTTAGGTTTAAAACCATAAAGTGCTTGAAATGGTGTTTTGTGATCAAGATATTTTGTAGGGATTCTGTTTTTGAGGTATACAATTGTATTAATGGTTTCACCTGAAAAACTATAAGAAAGTCCTTTACTTTTTAACATACTACGACCATATTCAACTAATTTTATATTCTTTTACTTAGCTAGTCCATCTTGCTGAGGTTATGTGGTACTATAAATTATTGAACAATTACATTTTTCTTGCAGTATTTTAAAAAAGCTCTTGATATGTACTCACCACCTTTATCTCATCATAGAATTTTAATGCTCTTTCATGTTTTCTTTTCAACCATATTTCTAAATTCTTTAAAGTATTCAACCACATCACTTTCATTTCTTGTAAAGTACACCTAGGTGTATCTAGTGCTATCATCAATCAATATAAGAAATTAGTATTCTCCACAAAGTGACCTAGTCTTCATAGGACCACACACATTGATATGCACTAGTTCAAATATTTCACATTTTCTTCTATCTTCATGTACAAAAAATTATTCTCTATGTTGTTTTCCTAGTCCACAACCATCACATTCAATGTGTTCACCCTTAATATTTGGAAGGCCTTCTACCATGATTTTCTTTTGTAGTAACATTAGGTCTTTATGATTAAGTGTCCAGACCTTTGATATCAAAGCTCTATATTTGACATGCTTGTTTATGTGAAAGCTTGATGCCTATTCTTTGTTATATCCAACATGTATAATCCTCTAACTCTCATTAATTTTGCAACAGCTGTGTAGTTGTCATGCATATCCTTTACTAAACAATGTGATTTCACAAATTCAACTCTCAAATGTTGATGTGTAATAATAGAAACAAATGAATTTCTTTTGTAATCCTTGAACATGTTTGTCCTATCCATTAGGCATGGCAAAACCTATGTCATCATATCCATTAATTTCACGTGATATATTTTCTCCTAAATAAATATATGCACCATTATTGACTTCATGATATGTATGAAACCATTCTCTTATGTATGACATGTGGATTGATGCACTATAATATATGAACCAAGCATTATCATCATCTGTTTCTGTTGATAGAGAAACATTAGACACAAATAATTTAAGATTGTTAAAATCATCACTAATTTTCTCATCTATATCAACATAGTTTCATGTATTCTTTCTTTGTTTAATTTGATTAGACCTTCTTTTCATGCAATTCTTAGCGAAATGACTAGGTTTTCCATAGTAATAACATACATAATCTCTACTTGATTTGGAATTTGACCCTGGTGAAGGTGTACCTTGAAATGATTTTTCTTGTATTTTTTTGCCTTTATTTTTTGCCATTGTTTTCCTTTGAAGGGTTGCTCCGCTTTAGCCATCAACGCTAAATCTAAATTGGGATATTTCTGATTAAGGCTACTCTTCTTTTCTTCTTGCACAAGTATACCTACCAACTCATCAAACGTAGGATCCTTCTCTCTAGTTGCAAGACCAATGATAAATATATGATATTCATCAAGCATTCCATCTAATGTCACAATAACCAAATCCGTACTAGATATTGTTTCACCAATGTCACCCAACTTGTCTTTTAGGTCCTTAATTCTAGAAATAAAATTACTAATAGTTAAATTTTTTTCCATCTTAATCGAAAGAAACTTACTTTTTAAATAAAATATCTGGTTTGTAGTCTTCTTCTCATACAAACCTTACATTCCATTTAGTGTCACAATAACCAAATCTGTACTAGATATTGTTTCACCAATGTCACCCAACTTGTCTTTTAGGTCCTTAATTCTAGAAATAAAATTACTAATAATTAAATTTTCTTCCATCTTAATCGAAAGAAACTTACTTTTTAAATAAAATATCTGGTTTGTAATCTTATTCTCATACAAACCTTTGAGAATGTAATAATGTGTAATAATATTGTCTTTTGCAAAATCACCTTGGCATTGTGACTTGAGGGGGCTCTAGCATAACTCCATCTCCAAACACTATTGTCCATATATTGTAGTGTTTCATGAAAACGTGCAGCTTAAACTTCCAATCCACATAGTTTTTACCATGTAGCTTGTTAGAGTATAGCCCTAAACTTTTGACTCCTCTCAAGTACCAATCAACAAAATATTAATTTTCACAACTACAATAACTATTTTTTTATACCTTAATCATGCATATAAACCATCAAGCACAAGTCATACAATTTTATCAAATATCATGGGATAATAAGATTTTTTTTTATTTATTTTTTTAACTTTCTATCAAAACTCTTAAAATTTTTTTATAACAAATCCCTTAAAAAAAATTCCAATTAATCTTTTTATTTTAATTCGAATTTGAAAATAATTTCATAAACTTTACACATTGCTATTGCTTAAAAAAATTAAAATAAATAAATAAATAATAATTTTGTTAAAAAAAACATGAACAACCCTTCAAAACATATCCAATAGCCAGATTTTAATATGTCAACAAAAACAAAACCTTGAATTCCCAACCTAGATTTCCCACACTTCAATTTAAAAATGTACAGACGGATTTCTTTGTTATAGATTGTGAAAAATATCGCTGGAGCACAATCAATCAAACACTGCACGCCATAATTACCAAGTTCGACCGTATCAGTCAAAAAATTCGAATATTAGTTAATACAGTTCGGTTCACATCTTAACACGTCAATTTTAGCATGGTACAAAGTTTTTGTTTTAAATTTAATTAGTGTTTATTATAAACATTTAATTTTGCTTTTGATTGAGTATTATTTTATTTTTATTAAAAAAATTATGACACTTATGAAATTTATAATGTAAGATTAATTTCTTATTATTATTTAAATCGTATTTATTATAATTGATTAGTTGAGCTTGTTTTAGCAAACACTTTATTTTTTTGCATTTATTTTTTTTAATAATTTTTATTATATTTCAATAAAATTATTTTCACAATATTTTTCAATTGAAAATGACTTATTATTTTATTTAAAAATATATTTTAATATAATTATATATTAATAAAAAAATAAGAACACAGATATATATATTTATATAAACATATGTTAGTTATTATATGTTCTTAATTTTGATGATTATCAACAATAAAAATTAAATAATTGTTTATTTTTGATTAGTTTTATCTTCGTTATTTTTTTTAATTAAACTAATTCAATTGATCTAAACTTCTAATATAAATAACTTTTATTAAAAATTGTAACTTTTTTATTAAAAATGGTAAAAACAATTATGCTTTATCTTTTAAAAAACTAACAAATTTTAAAACATGTTTTTCTTATTCTCATAGAAAGTTCGTCGATTCTTTGGCTCTCAAGATTTAGGCTGCCCGTACGTTGGATTCACGGAACGTATTTATCTTGGACAGATAAGAACGAAATAATTGCTAAAATAAAATCGGGGAATGTTCACAATGGTTCACAATAATATTTTTTTAGCATGAAAATTAGGTTGAGATTAGTTTGAGATTAATATTAGCATTAAATGCAAGAATGAATTCTTTATGGGTGAAATGTTATTATCAATTTTTATGTGAATTTAAATATTATTTAATGTAATTTAATTCTTTAAATAAATTTACACTGCTTTTCATAAATTGAAAATTAAACTAATTAATATAAGCTTTATGAATTAAAGCATATTTATACTCACTCATCCAATTATCTCATTTAACCTCCGTAAATTTGAAACTAAACAAAACTAATTAATATACGCCTAAACCATATTTATACTCACTCATCAGATTATCTCATTTTAAATCTTAGTTCTTTTTTGTTGTCGTAACAACACTTCTTTCCAACGCAACAAGAACATATCTTAAATAGCTGCAAAAGAAAATTGAAAATGTGAAGTTGATAATTTCATTTTTTTTAATTTATTTCTCTTTAACATTTATATGATATTTATTAAAATTATAGATGAATAAATATATTAATTAATAAAAGATAGATTATATTTTAACTTATTTGAAACTTCAAATATTTTTTTGTTTGCGAAACCTAAACTTCGATAATGTTCAATTTTTTCACGGTTTATGTAGAAATTGTGAGTGTGAAATTAATTTGCCTCTTCTTTTTTTTCATACCTTTTCCACTATTGCAAATATTTTACATATTTGCTTATAACTATGAATGTTAAGGATATTCTTTTATGCTTTTGGCCAATAATCAGAAATGTAGTTTAAATGGTCCTTATTTTAAGATTTTTATGGTTTTATAAACGTGTAATGTATTCCATAATTTTGGTGGTTTTATAAACGTGCAGTTTCTTCATAAATGTGTATGTGGGCGTTTTTTAATGGATTTTTTAGAATTTTAATTTAATATTCAATAATTAATAGATGGAGTATAGGATTTAATTTTTACGGATGAATGGGGTAGAATATGTATGTCTTTGTAGACTTAGCAATCAAATCACTCAGTGGAGGTGGCTTCTTTGTCCCACAAACAAAGGGGTCTCATACACCAATTTGGCGTCTAGCTTAGTTGTGGCTTTAAAATTGGATAATAAATTAAGATAAAAGCATAAATCTGAAAGTTATGATTTTTAACTTTTCAGTTTGATTAAAAAAATATTATAAAATTAAAATGAAATATAAAATATAAAAAATATTTTTATTGTGAAATAGGTTATGGTGTTTTGGTGATGTGGTTCCATAAGCCATGATATTTGCCCTTAATATTGTAATACAACCTATTTAGAAGTTAAGAATTTCAATGGAAAAGTGTAGATGATTCTCCATGGTTAAGAATGTTGTTAATGTTTTTTTAAATGTATATGTCTCACACATATGCTAATGTTTTTAAATTTTTTTAATAATAATATAAAGTAAAGCTATAACATTGTTAATTTTTATGATTTTTTTAAGCTAATCAATATGAGAGATATTATGTGATATATATTCTGAGGTATGTATATTAATATCTCTTATATATTGAAACTTATTAATATTTGCTAACCATATAATTTATATGAATTCACAATTGACATTTACTTACCAATTAATTTGTATAATTATGGTAATAATATCTTCATATACCAACTATGTTAGCTTAATACTAACCCACTTTATTGTCCATTAAATCACAATATAAAAGAGTAAATTTAACATAATATCTATTAACCTATCACTAAATTATTTATTTGTACAAAATTTGATTTATTTGACAAAATTTGTTTTTATATTAAAATGTGTAAAGCGTTATCAATCTCGAACAATCTTATAGTATATCTTATGGGACAGATAACTTATTTATTTAGGATTTTAATATTTTCTTTTACATGTCGTTATTGGCACGCTAGAATATAATTTAACTAAAAATAAATAAATATCAAAGATTAATAAATTTTGAAAAAGAAAACTTGACACATAATTTAAAAAAAATATTAGAGATTAATAAAAATTTTAAAAATTTTGAAAAAGAAAACCTGACACATAATTTAGTAGTGACAATTATGCTTTTCATTAAATATTAAACTTAAAAAAAAAAGTCATTCAATTCCGGATAAATAAGTGTTATTTTAAAAGAATCTATATGAAGAATCATTCAAACCTTCATACACAAGGATTTATATTACATAGTTTAATACAATGGTATTGAATTTAATTTCGTGGTTATGTCACCTTTATCCAAAATTCCCAATACAATGGTATTGAATTTAATTTCAGGGTTATGCTACCTTTATCCAAAATTCCCAATAAACGTTCGTGTATCTAGTATCTAATATGTTTTATGGATTAGCATATGGGATTCGCAAGCACTTGTCGGGTTCATAAAAACATATATATCCTGCATGAAATTTAGATTTTAGATTTCAGTTCTGAAGCTAAATAAATCAGGGAATGTATGCGAATATTTGGATTCCAGACAACCTTTCGGCATAAGCACTTGGTGGGTTCATAAAATCATGCATTAAATTTGGATTCTAGATTTGAGTTCCGAAGGTAATTCAAAAAATCATGGGCATGCATGCTAAGATTCAGATTCCAAACCATTTTTCGGCATAGAAGTGGCACCTGATGAATGATGTCTTGGGTTGTCATCCCATGATAACTCAATAAGAAGATGCACTTAATAATTATAGAACTAGTTATTCCGATGCATAGTTACATGGCTCAGCATTCAACCTTCAAACTTATCTAAAATCTGCAGCGAATCCTTTCCAGGAAGTATCCATAAATCAGGAGTACAACTTCCTTAATAAGAACCAAACTTGAGACTGGTTTTAATTCTTTTATAGCATCAATTTTTCGAATGCAAGTGGGTTTATAAGACAGAAAATAGAAATTGGACTTGTTACAAGATAAAAGGTACGTTGGGTGGTTAAAGAATTTGAGCAAGTTCAAGGTATTGAATTGACTATGCTGAGAATTTTGGTTTGCTAGCCAAAATGGATTTTATTGGATGGACTCTATTTGATTAATTCTTTCCATTGTGATAGTAATAAGGTGGAGACTAGCCACATTAATATGAAGAATACATTTTTTGATGATGATGATGTCAAAGATAAAATTTACATGGAGTAGCCACAAGGATACATAAAGAATTCACCTTTAGTTTTCTCACTCAAGAAGACTCTTTATGGCCTCAAGCAAGAATCTAAAGAATCATATGCTTAAATGGATTCCTATTTACTCTTTCAACATTTTTGATGTAAATAATATTCAAATTTTTATATGATAAGGACATCAAACTCTCAATCCAAGTATGCAAGAGATCTCTTAGCTCAATTTGACATGATAGAATCCAAGGCAACAACTACACCTCTATTATTGGGGGTACACATTGAGGATGGAAAGGATACATTGTTGGTTGATTGCACCATGTACAAACAATTTGTAGGTAGTTTCCTTTTTCTCACTCACTCTCATCTACATCTCTCATATGCATTAGGTGCAGTTTCTAGATACATGCATGAGTTGTATTGGAAATCTACCATGTGCATACTCACATGTATCTAAGAACCATAAGTTATGGGATTCATTATGCTGTAAGATGTACTTTCAATCTCATTGACCACACAAATATATATTGTACTAATGAGAGAATTCTTTTGCAAGTGCACTTTAGGGTATGTTCTAAGTTTGGGTTTTGTCCCCATCTATTGGTCTAATAAGAAGAAATCCATTATTTCTTTGTCATTGGTAAAAGCTAAATAAAAATATGTAACCAATATTTTCATTTAGACCATTTGATTTTATAGCCCCTTCAGAGTTTGGTATCCTATTTGATTGCTCAATTATGATCTGGTGTGAAAATCAAATCACACTAAATTTTTACAAAGATCTAATGTATCAACAACGAAAAAAAAAATGAGATCCACATGCATTACATCCATGGATTCCTACATTATGAGGTCATCAAATTGCAGTATTATCATAGTTTTGAAGAGACTTATGACATTTTCACTAAACTTTCACTAAGTAGAGATTTCATCTTCTGCAAGACTGCCTTTGGTGAAGTAGACAACTACCTTGTAGTTTTATTTAATTTTCAAAGTTAGTTAAACCATGTAAAATTACTTGTATTAAATTGTATTCTCTCAATTCTATTTCTTCTTTCCTAATTGCAAGTATTGTTTTTTTTACCTAAATTGTTTTTACGATAGGTGCAGCTTCCAACAAATAAGCAAGAGTAAAATTTACATACTCGAGCAATTGAACCGATCATCACATCATGGATTAGGTATTTCGATTAGTAGAACACCTTTTCAATTGGCTGCAATAGAATATGGTATAGCACAAGAAGTTGAGCAAAGTGCGCACAGGAAGTTGAGAAAACTGCACACGAGTTATCGAATGGATGGTGGACATAATTTCTGCCACGAGTCGGGTGTTACTAATAGCTACAATTGGTCATGGATAGAGGGAGGAGGTGCTCATCTCATTGGAGACAAAACCCCCAATTGCTCAGTAGCAGGGAGAGTGGTTTCACTCGTGCGAGGGAGAAGGGCACTTGTACAAAAAGAAATAAAGAATATATAAACGGGCCTCCAGACTAGGGGGTGTAAGACATTTTGTTTCGCTGAGCTCTGTTGCGCTTGCATTATCGTTTGTTCAATTACAGCACGTTTTAATTCACAGGGTTTCAATGGCCATGTCCATCTCTTTTATTTTCCATATCAAAACTTTGTAGAAAACCTTAAAATACCCTCAGAGTTTTTTCTGCTTGATTGAGTACTGAGAACCCATACGGAGGACTCATCAAACACATAGAAGACATAAGGATAACCAAGTCGATGGAAACGTTTGACCAAAGTGACTAGGTATCCAATGGATGCCTCAACAGGAATTGCTACTTGATTATATGAACTTGCATTATAAGGAATGCTGGGTAAGATTGTAGTAGGGAGGCCATGGAATGAAGGAATGCAGCGTTTGAAGAACACCCCTTTCCCTAGGTCACCGAAAATAAAGAGTCCCTAGATCGATCACTCTTTACGTTTTTCAACACTTCCATCCTGACTAGTAAAAAAAAAACACTAGAGCTTTGAGGCCTTTCAATGCATGCCAAGGTTGTTTGTGCAAATTCATTTGAATCTCAGTCTAGGTAAAAAATAATCGTATTTTGATTCTACAAGCCACGTGTTGTTAGCTAATAACCTGAAATAGATGTCGGTTGAGAGATAGGTGTTGCTTGAGTCCGCAGGCAGATAGACTCAATTAGCCATCTGATATGGGTTGTATAAGTGGACACGTATGATCAAATCATGACTAAACCATAAGGCCTCCTATAGGATATAAATTTCCTACGATTCATTCAAGAGTAGGATGTGAATGTAGGTGACGAATTCCAATTAAGAAACCAGGCAAAGTGTCAGACTACAAATAAACATTTATGAAAACTACCTTATACAGAAAGCAATGAGGAGAAATCAAAGCAAAACAAAATAAAAACAAGATTTTATTTTAAATTTAGATCTATTAGAGGGATAAAGTTGGAATTAATATGGTTTTACATAGTTTTTAGCAAAAAGAAAATTAATTCTAGTTTTATCATATAAAAAATAATTTTATAGTTTAATTTAAAATAACAATTTTATGGCTAAAATTATATATGTATATATATATGTGGGTAGTTCCTAAAATACTATGGATGGAAAGGATCTGCCATATATGTGAGGATGAAAACCATTTCCTCTTAGAGTGCTCCCCGTACAACCACATTAGATCTCAGTTTTACAATCTTTGTTACAATATTGAACTTCCTAGCCTTTTACAATGTCAAAATTATAGTGAGCTTGGGAGGCTTCTGTCCAAGCTTTTTGAGCATAGGAATAAAATCTTAAATCAAAATAAATAATTTGTTTCTTTAGGTTCAATAAACCAATGTTTGGTCTCCGTGGACATTAACCACCACCACCACCATCATCATATATATTTTAATTATTGAAATATTTATTTTCTTATTTTTTATTTTATTATAATGAACATGTTGATGTTAATATTACAACATCATTAAAACCTAACTTCCCGACATAATTGGACAATATCTCTTAACATAGTTAGAAAAATGCACAAAAATTACTGCAAAATAAAATCATAATTTTATTAAATTAAGAAAAATATAAATAAATTACTGTAAAATAAAATGAATTTTACTTCTACTAATTGGTTGTGAAATTTTGTTAAATTCCACATGACCATTCCCCTCTATTATGTCGTGTTAACTGTTTTGCTCCTTATTTTATTAGAGTATTCTCGAGACTTAGCCATAAAGAATATTTCACATAATCGTTTATTGATTAATTGGAATAAATTTATTAAATGTGGTTAGCTAGTTAATTACAAAATATCATTTTTTATTTGTTTATTGAATATTATTAATTAATTAATTAACAAAATATTCATATATACCTTTGTCACATAAATATCATGAAATAATAGTGAATGCACTACCATAACATACATCCAGTGAATTTCCTACCTTATAAAGATGAAGCTACTGCTACCATGAAAAAATGTAAGTAACAAATATTGATTATAGACTAAATATAAAAATATTAGTTTAAGTTATAAATTATGCAGGTTGGACATTTAATGTTTTGAATTAATATTAATTTAACGTAATAAATATATAATTTTATTTTTAATATCGTATATTTTATAATAACAAATAAAATCTCAATTTTTTTTATTAATTAAAAAAATAATTAAAAAATATTTATATATCAAAAACAAACAAATAAAAAATAAATTAAAATTAAAATTATATTAAAAATAAAATGGTTAATTTAAATGCGCACGCTAATCGAAAAGGAGAGGGAATTAGTAAACACACTACATGCCAACTACCGCATGGACATATAAAAGCACACAATTCTCTTATATAGGTTTTGATACTTGAAGATGCAACTTGTAGACGGAGGCGCACCGAAGTGTTTGCTGTCTTACATTAATTTTTAATTTTTATTTATTTATTTATTTTTTTAATTTTTATTTTTTTTATATTCGTTCGTAAGTATATTATTGTAAAATAAATTAATTTTTATTTGGTCGATTGATTGAATAAATTTGCGTTTGAAGTATGTTTTGAATTTCTTTTTGTTTGGTTAAGAGTTTGTAAGGAAAGAAGTTAGCCATTCAAGACCTAAAGGCATTTGGTAGTAGTGAAAGTTTACATCTTTATGACTAATTAGTAATTTTAGGTGGCATAGTTTTCCTTGAATAACAATAATGAGTAAGTCTGCATTGGCAAATAATAACTAATGATAATTGTCCAAACTTTTCATTTGAGAACTAAATTATGGTAAATTTTCCCAATATTTAAAATTGATTAATCAAATTTTATTAAATTGGACATCAACATTCTATTCTATCTAATTAAGTCTAGTGCTTTAAATTTTATTAAATTTAACATCAACATTCTCTTCTATCTAATGGGGTCTCACTTAGTGTTTTATTCATTCATTTAATGGGCTATTCTTGATACTTATTACAAAGAAAAATTGGAGTGGTCTATAGTGCGACTTTTTGAACTTTTGAGAGCCGTCAAAAAAATTTGAGGTGAAATCTTGATTGGTGTTATTTAAACTTGTCTTTTGACTCTATATATGGATTCAGCACCTGAAAAACCCCTAGGGCACTTGGATTGTGCAGGTGAAATCTTGATTTGTGTTATTTAAACTTGTTTTTTGATTCTATATATGGATTAAGCAACTTGAAGAATCCTTAGGGCACTTGGATTGTGTAGGGATTACCCATTAAACTTGTGATTTCAATAAATTCCTGACGGATTTTAAAGAAATTACACCGAAAAAACTCACCGGAAAAACTTCAAAAATTTACCTATCATTTCTAGTTTCAAATTTAATGTGATAATATTCTATTTAAAATTTTACATAACATTTTAATTTATATTTATATTTATTAATGAACTAAATCAAATTTAGTAAATGCTATTTACAATTTTTTAACTAATATGTATGTGCGAGATAAATGTTCCATAATTACAGTGGTATACGGCAAGTGAAGCTATTGCTACACACAAAGATGAAGCGGCAGCCATGTGAAGCCATATAAGTAACAAATATTGGTTATAGAGTATGCATTCAGAAACATACAAATATTAATTCGGTTATAGATAATGCATGTTCAAATAATTAGTGTTCTAATAGTCTAAAGGATAAATATTCATTTTCATTTTTAAAATGGGAACTCATTTATTTTATGGTTAAATAAATTTAAAAATTATAACTAATTTTTACTTGCAATCTCAAGAACAAATGTTCAGTGAGATTGAAAATAAAATTCAAAATTATATTTAAAAATAAAACTATAGAGTTTTGTACACATATTAATGAGAAACGAAAGCCAGGTTAGTAATTGTCTTGGTCATGGATAAACAAAATTTAATATTATATTTGAAAATCAAACTATAGAGTTGTGTGCACATATTAATGAGAAATTAAAGTTGAGTTAGTAATTGTGTTGGGTATGGATAAATGAAGCTTAAAATTTTGGATACATAGGTTTAGTTTATTGAGAAAGAACCTTGTCTATTAAGGACAAACCTTATGAGATGAAGAGTATCAATGTGTTTACGACATGTTTTTTGGTTATATTCAAAATTTTGGGTTCTCCACTTCTCACCCTAAGAAGTTGTTAGGGTTTTGATCTTATCAAACCATGTTGACGTACCCAGTGGCGCTTCACATATTGAATTCACACATCATGTGTTGTCTGAGGTATTGACCTTATGATTGCATTAGGGTTTTGAAGGTTTGTTGCTTCATTGATGCATTAAGAGTCTCCCGTGATTTTGAAACTTATCTTTCCATAATATGCATCAAGATCAATAAAGGCCCTATATTTGGATGATCATGAATTAAATTTGGCTTTCCCTATGATTGACCATGTTAGGGTTTGGGAGAAACCATATATTATCAAGATGAAGGTTCCTCTTCTAGTTTTAACCTAACTCATATGCATATAAGGGAAAATTATAATTTTTTATTTCCTTAGGTTTTGTGAATCTTATGGAGTCGACGATGAGAGTTTTCTTGTGTGCTCTTCTCCCTCAACCTTGAAGGTCACGTCAAGAGATGGTGCCACACATTGCTGGAAGATTCTATCCATTCGTTCAAGCAAATCATTTGTAAGCTCTTATAAGATTTTGACAGGTATGATTTTTACGATGTGTTTAGAAGGATAATGAGTTGAAAATGAAACCTAAAGAATAGAGGATTTTGGTCGTAGATTTGTTCATCTTTGTTTTGAATTTCCTGAAAGAGATGTCAATTGGGCGTATTTGAGTGAAAAAATTCAGCGGTTTGTTTTCATTTCTCTACAACACCTTCAGTGTAAAACAAATCTCATCTCCTATGAACATCATGATAATTTGCAAATTATGAATTGTCCATATCTTATCCCTGATTTTGTCTTTCATATTTCTTTGAGTCGGGAACAACATCAAGCCCCCAAGGAGGAAATTACTGCTTGTGAAATTTTTCATCCTTTTCATGCTCTATTACCTAATAAATTTTTGGTCACGAATAGTTTAGATGACGAAAAATGCTTGCAGGGCAATGAACAAAGTTGTATTGCCTTTAAATTTCTCATACATCATGTTGAATTTGAACTTGAAGATCAAATTGATATAACATCTCTCCTTGTTTATAAAACCAAGATCAAGTCCATTGAACACATGCCTCACTCTAATGCTAAATTTCATTCATCAGTTGGCTATGATTTGTGTCTTGCCTCAGATAAATTTGAGTGTCCTGCAAAACCCATAGAACATGACATGCATGCAAATTCATTTCTCCTCTCATTGACACTTATGTGTGGGATGAGAGTCTTGGTATGATTGTTGCCCCTTCATCTGAACCATTTCATCCATTATACCTTGATTTATTTCATGATTCTACCACATGAGTGATTTCTACAAATCATTCAAAACTTTATCTTATTGGTGTTGGTTGAAATGATGTACATGAGGGTCATGTTTCACAATTGCATTATGAGAATGATAAATCTCCTTTCCCTCATCTCTTCCATCCACAGTCTTTTGACAGGTGAAGAAGAAGACCACACATCACAACAAATTAAATATGGTTCTCTCACGAATTCATCTTCTCTGTTAATCCAAGAAGAGCCTTATGTGCCAGATACCAAACTTGATCGAATTGGTGTTTTTGCTCACATGTCTATTGTCATTTGTATCCATCTATTCATCCTACGAAGCCACCAAAATTTGATGATTCAACTTACGAAAGTTTGGGGACTCATGAGGAAGTTGAGGCACTTCAGCTTCAACTGATGGTTATCTCAGGTTCTGATGATCCTGATGATACCCCTCAACCAAGTCAAATTTGGTTTTTTGAAATTAGGTCTTTTATGCCCCACTCTTCTCTCTGCATCATCTTGTTGAATGTGAGCTCATCTTGGAAATCCTATGATTCGAGTGACATTTATCTAAGCACATCTTTCCACCCCCTATCAGCTGATATGCATCAACCTCTATACCCTAATTTGTTTGCTAAAGGGAGTACATCATCCATGGTCTCAAATATTTTTTATTGTTGCCCAATCGGTACTGATTGTGAACATGTACAAGTAGGTGATGTCCAATAACCCCCAATATGTGAAGGTACTAATCGCCTAAGCTCTCCTTTATCTATTGTTGGGAATCTAAAGAATTTGATTTGTTGAGTTACCATGTTATCCGTTCTTAAACATTTGATCAAATCAACAAAATATTCATTGATAATTGTCATGTCACAGCTAATGATGACCATATGCATTCACCTGTTAATCTTTTGAAGGCTCCAATGTTTGCTGACTTTCCATTTGAAGGTTTAGAGGTTTTTTAGAATGATGAGTCACTTCAGCTCTTGCTGATGGTTATGTCAAGTCCTCACATCCTCAACGAAGTCCATGGACATGTTCAAATTAGGGTTTCCCAAATTAGGGTTTTTGTGTTTAAATCCTCCAGTATCTTAGTTACACTTGGCAAAAACCCCTCTTTTCAAAGTCATGAAGTTGATCATCCTCGATATCATGATAGGATTGTTGATTGGCTTGAAGGATCTTATCTCACTGATCTCTCTGCTAGTAAGTAACATCTTGCCTCATTTATGTTGGATTTAGAGTTAAGCATGAATGAATGTATGTCATGGATGGATGATTATAAATTTCAAGTTTGTGATCTTCTTTACTAGGATTGGATCACAGTTTATCTTGAATGGTATTTTCTAAAACATTTTTCTATAAGTAGACATGACTTTCTTGCTATTGTGCATGTTTCACATGTGAGCATTTTGGGTTTTTCACAATTCTTTTCACATATCCAAATCATTAACATCTTTGTTTTTATAGGTCAAGAACTAGTGAAGTGGCTACATTGGAAGTTTGATTCCACATCACCCAAACTCCTCTCTAGTTAAATTAGGGTTTAAGGTTTATACTAGTTAGGTTTTAGGGTTTTCTTAGTAATTTTTAAATTAAGGTTTTCTTCTTAGATTTTTCTTTATGGTTTAGACATGCCTAGTTTCATTTTCTTTATCATAGCTGATCAATTGCTACATAACACTATGAGTTTAAGCTTGCACTCACGAAATATCTGCAGATATAGTGCATTGGTATTTTATATGCAATTAGATGATTTCTTCCTTGTATTTGCATAACATTGCACTGCAGTAAACCCTATGTGCTCCATTACATCATGCACTTTCCTTCTTGTAGAGCCTACACAGTAGTTGACATAGCCTTGCATATTCCTCTATGTTGCATGCCATTTCATGAGATTTCACAAGCCTGGGGCCTTCGATCGTATAATTCTATGATTAGATTTATTGCACCTATTTGCACACGCTCAAACCTTAAACATATTTCTTTCACCCCTTCGCACATGTTGAAACTGTACAAGAGCTTCCCCGGTCACCTTTCCCTAGCATCAAAACCTTAATCTTAATGGTTTTCTGTGGTTGTTATGGTTACTCCAAGTGGTAGCTTCTCTTAGAACCAATCATCAAAGTTACATCTTGGATATCTCTCCTACAAGTATAAATTATTAGCAAGGAAAATATGAACAACATGCTTGTGGGGAGCTTGATTCAGTTTGAATGACCTATACCCATAATCTCAACCTTGTGCTTAACATGGTCTTAAATGTTTCAATGACTTGTGTTCATTGTTCACTTGTTAACTTGAGATGAGATGTGGAAGCTTGGCACGAAGGAAAATCTAAACCATAATATATTTTTGTTTCTCTAAAGCAAGAAACAACCTTTTTTCCCCATAAAATAAGTCGGGATCCCTCATCCATCCTAGCGCAATGAATGCCCAATAATAGCCGCCAATTTTCACATATATAATAAAAATAATAATAACAATAATAAATGGTAAATGATCGTGAAAGGCTTCCTATGTAGAGAGGTAATGCAACAGATTCGTCGGGGTAGTCACCAAGCTCACTTGTAGTGGAGGAATCTTTATGATTTCTTGATGTGACTCCATCGGGGTATTGTCCAGGCTTGCTGCCAGTGAAGAAACACCATAAACATATTTTAAAAAATTAGATACAATATGCCATCTACTTTGTTCTCTGCATCATGATTAACTACTGGCATGCTTGAACTTCTAAGTGAGTGTTTATTGGCTAACAAGATCTAGCTGAGACACCAAGGGAATGCATAATTATAAAGGTCAAGGTAACACACAAGGTACCCATAGTGACTGCTCAATATTCCCTTCAATCATTATCTAGACTCGAACTATTATAGGGATGTTGGCAGAGGTGTTGGATTCTACTATTGATTCACCAATTTCTATAGCCACTACAACGACACCCAAAATGTTTGGCCTTATCTAAAATTTTGGGTCCCCCACTTCTTGTCCCAAGCTATTAGGGTTTTGGTCGAGCCTTCAACTTGTTATTCTCCCCACGACCCTTCCCATCAAACCCTGTTGATGTACTGATTTAGGCTTCACATATTGAATTCACACATCATGTGTTGTCTCAGATATCGACCTTATGATCGCATTAGGGTTTTGAATGTTTTTTTCTTCATAGATGCGTTAAGAGTCTCCCATGATTTTGAAACTTATCTTTCCATAATATGCATTGCGATGAGTAGAGGCCCTATATTTGGACAAGCATGAATTCAATTTGGCTTTCCTTATGATTGACCATATTAGGGTTTGGGAGAAACCCTATACTATCAAAATGAAGGTTCCTCTTCATGTTTTAACCTAATTCATATGCCTATAAGGTAACATTCTCATTGACATTGTAAGGAATCATGGTAAGAATCATTGAACATCATTGTCCCTTAGGTTCATGATTGGTTTCCCCATCTTAGCATTTGCATTAGGGTTGTGATAATGCTATCTTTCCCTTGTGTCATTGTAACCCTACGTTGACATGATTAACAATTCAATACTTCAAAGAACTCACTCTATGAGCACAACATCACCTTGGGCATTACATGATATCATAATTACATGCAATTAATAGTCTGATTAAATGTCAGAACTTTGAGTTGGTTTTTTAGTTTAAGTATCTTGTCGCCAATTAATATGATTCACAAAACCTTTCTTTGGTTATTTATATCATTCCTTGTATACACCTGAAGTGGATGGATTATTTTATTAACCTACTTATGAACCTTTCCAATAAAATGATCGCTTATTCTATTTTTTTTTTTTCCTTCAGATGGAGTTTCCTCAACAACATATTCAATTAGAAGCATGAAATCAAATGACATAGTGAATAGACATCACTTGGGAGGAAGACTTATTTAAGTATAAATACTAACTTCAAGGCTTTGTTGGTGATTAAAGTAAAGGGGTTCATGCTTTGAGTTTTGGCTTTATTGATCGAATATGTGAATATCATCACAATGCATCGAAAGGTCGCATGTAAAAGATTGTTTTGATAAAAATCCCAGTGGCCACCATAAAAGAAAAAAATCACTCCAAAGTGAATCATGAAATGCGAATGGTAAAGGGCATCATTATGGCCATTACAAGATAGCGAGCAATGCTTGTCTTTTGGGCTTATTTAAAGGCAGACAACACTTTTAAAACTCGTCTTTCAACAAAATTGTCAAATGACACTCAAAGCCCAGATGACCATTCAGTTTAATGGTGGTATATTTCAAACATATGACCAAACGCATATCAAGGAGCGCTACCTTTTTCTTTCTATGGTAGTCACATTATGGAGATCTACCTTTCACGGAAATCACATTATCCTTGACATTGGAAATTTATAAGACTCACTCATCGAATACTCATACTTCAAGTCCCTTTTGAAGTGCATACATGGACACCGTAAGGTGGCACACATGTCGCAGGTTATAAAACACATGTGACATCATGAAAATCCAACACAATATATGCACAGAGATCAATGCTGATGAATATTTTGACAAAGGAATTATATCGAAAGGATGTGTAACTAAATGTTAGGAACCAAGGTGACCATTTACCATGCTTGCAAGGAGGTGTTATTTCTGTCTCGTAGGTATCTGTTGATGATGATAAGGATAAATCATTTTACACATTAAGTTGGGCATGTGATGTGAATGGTTCACCATTATTAGTTGCAGGTGGTCACAATGATTATGTAAGTGAAAATGTCCATAAGAGTTTCATTGGCCATGGAGATTCTATGAATAAAATAAGAACCCAAGCATTGAAACCTTTCCTTATTTTATCTGCTAGCAATGATGAATATGTATGACTCTGGAATTTCCAAACTAGAATATGTATGTTGATTTTTACTAGAGCTGGGGGACATCACAATGAATTTCTTAGTGTAAATCTTCATCCTCGTTTGCATATTGTATTGTAACCCATGGCATGGACAACACGGTCAAGATCTAGTCTATGAAAGAGTTTTGGACCTATGTTGAGAAGTCATGTACATGGACCAATTTTCCATCGAAATTCCCCATAAGTACATGCCATTTCCTGTTTTTTAATTGTTGCAGTGCATTCAAATTATGTGGATTACAATATAGTAGTTGACAACTTCATCTTATCAAAGAGTATAGACAATGGCATAGTTCAAAGTACCAGTTATGGAGTTGTGGATGTCCTGTAGAAATATCCAATGCTAGAATGCGACATTCATTTTATCAAGTTTTCATGTGATTTCCAATATAATTTCAGGTCGCTGACAATAGGGAAGAAAACATTTATGTTTGGTAATTACAGTCAATCCCTCCTAATATAATTTCCAGGTAATGACATGCACATTGCAAGCATCCTATTAGAAAAAAACTATATCTCATGATGGAAGTACCATTCTCTACTGTTGTGACGATGGTAGTATGTGGCGCTTGGACATGGCTTAGTAAAATAAACAATTTCCTGGTTGAATGTGCATTTGTATATGATTCAGATATTTATGCCTTCACGCTAATGGCTTCAATTGTTATTAGCCTCTGGTTGATGTTGTGGGAAAAGCCAAATTATTTGTTGCGCTAGAATAGTCAACAAAGTTTTCTATTGGTTAGAATAGAACATGCCCATTTTTATAAAGCCACACTTCACAGGACAATTGAAGTTAGTATGCTACCTAGGGCCTTGTGTTCTTAAAGATGCCTTCAATGACTTCTAGTCGTAAAACTAGAATGTGTTCATCCCTGCAGTCTATAAATGTAACCTAGCTCCCATGATTTCACTCCCAATAAGTCGCATCACCACCCAGGTCGGAAAGTCACGATTGCGAAGCTCAGGAAAACCATTGGGAGGTGCAGGAAAACCACCGAGAGGTGCGACCAACTATGTGATGCAATTGTGAGACCTCTGGAAAGTTGCATCTTTGTTGAGGTCACAGAGTCGCAATCTAGAAATGGCTAGAAGGATTGAACTCCACTAAGTGCAACTATGCGACATCTTCTGGGGTAGGTAAGTTGTAGAATCCCACTTGGGAAAATTGATGGCAAGTCTGACCCATCCTTTTCAGCGACTGTGAGGCCTTCATGACATGGGTGTGTAACCATATAGAAAGAGTTGTTGCAATAGCCTTGGTTATGAACCGAATCAAAGAAAACATGAGAGTGTTTCCTTTGGTGCACTATGCGCTTGCAACCTGCAGACTCTCAATTCTCATAACAAAGGTTGTGTCATATGCCACACAAGGCTAGTCTCTATTTATGGCACATAGCACACTCTCAATCGATAGAAATCGTGTCAATATCTCTCAACAATGCATTGCACACCCATAGTACACCGAGTGGCTTATCCTACAGGGTCAGTATGGAAAAAAATAGGAGGTATGACATTCTTCAAAGGTTTGATTTTGTTCACTGGGTAATATCAATAGTGCGAGACTATAACCAACAGATCTACGTCTTGAGCATCCATCATATGCTAGTATTTTTGGAATTGGTACTCTACAAGAACACGTGGTCTCTAATTCCCAAGTTGGCCTCATATCAGTTTTGTGCAAGCAATCAAGTCTATCCCTAGTCCTCACATATTTTGACCCTACAAACGTAAAGATTGAATAATAGGTGCATTAGTTATTTACAAAGTTTAAATTTATGTACAACGAATCACATGTGAAGGAATAACCATATGAAATTATACTCATGCATGTGAAACGTTTCGTAAGGTTTGTATATCAGTTACGTGAGATGAGATGGCAATTGAAATATTCCCTAGAGATTGAAGAAGACTCGATAAACAAAACATAAATGTTTCAGGGCTATGAGTGCTTCTTCTTTTCTTTTTTAATATTGTTATGGAATCAATTATTTTCAATGACAATCGTTTCTTATTTTATTAATTAAACATTGCACCTTATTAAGTGACCTTGTGTTTGTAGGAATGGAACCGCGGGATGCTTTGTTGGTGCAAGTCAAATATAATGATTGTGAATGATTACCTTGGCACCAGAGTAACCTTTGAACAAAAGAGGAATCGTCATGTTCTTAAATTCCTAGATTTTCCCATAATATGTTATGTTAGGATTTAGCAAGGACATAATCAAGTCTCCTCATTATTATTTTTATCCGAAGCAAAGATTATCCATTGCTAAGTTATCATATTGTAAAAAATATTATTTTTTTTAATGAGAAAAATATTATATTGAGTGTAGGAAAAGAATAAAAGAAGGAAAGCCAAAATCTTTTTGGAAGTCTAAGGATCAAGAGGGAAGACTGAGAGTCGTAGAAGAAGATGAAAGATTACCCCTCTATTTCTATAAATGTAACTTCACACATCATGAAAGGGGACTTTTAGCACTTGAGTTGAGGTTAGGATTAGATATTCAATTTTTTCTCGAGAGCTAGAGGGACTTAGCTCCTGACAGTGGGTAGAGTGAAATGTAGTGAGGCTAGGGTTTTTCATTGCACAATTATATAAGTATGCTATGTTTCACTCTTTGGTTTTGAACAAATTTCAAGATATGTACTTCAAATAGCACCAACATTAATAAGATGTTATTCATGTTTGGCATTGATTCCCATGCTTAATCATGGTGGTGTAGTTGTCTGATATTCCCAATGTATTTGTTTGTGTGATTTCATATACACAATATGTTATGGACTATTTCATAGTTGCTACATGTATACTTTTCTTTTGAATCCATGTTTCCTTATCCCTATCCATGTCAGTGATCTATTGTCAACTAGTTTACAATTAAGTTTTGGCATGTTCATGTTTATGTATGTCTCAATGGGTTTTGGCTCACTGATCCCTTTCATCGAATACCTCTTCGTATTGTTGTTGAGACTTGTTTGTACCTATTTCTATGGTTTGTCAATCTTGGCCTGCTTTTGTTTCACTTTTTCAGCATTTCATTCTTGTCCCCACTTTGACACCTTCTCATTTGACAACCAAGAGTGGAAATATTCATGGTGGTAGTCGGGCCCAGATACTATACGGGAAACTTATCCCAAATGAGGTGAGGTCTAATTGGGAATTCACACCAGGGAGACCCCCTAATTGTTGGTAGTACATTTTATCCCGTCAATGCTGCGTTAGAGTGTTTTTTTATAATAAAGCCGGGAGGAATTAAATGAGCGAGGAGTTGTCAAGCATGCCACATGTACTTCATAGGAGCATCTAGTGAAATGACATTTGAAGAATTATTTCCATTATATATAATGTTCAACATTATTAGTAAGAATATGAAAAGTAGATAAAGTCTAGTTTGATTTAGATATAGATATTAATAAATGTCTTCGATATTTGTTCTTGTGAAATTTTATATTTTCTAAGAATTGAATGTAACTAGAGGTTTTATATCAGTTAATGTAGCCCATAAATATAATAAGATTAAGGTATAAAGGTATTTCATCTTAGAGTATAGTTTAGCATTAAAATAAATATAGTAATAAATAATGTCAATGGAGATTAGCCTCGGGGGTTGGTAGAATACTTGTCATCTTCTCCTATCCAATTTTGAGTCTAATAAGTTGACATGTTTACATTTTGGAATAGAGTAACTTTGATGCACTCTTAAGTGACAATATATTGAGGGTCACCTAGTATCAGCAACCTCTCTTTTTCCTTAGAGCTGAGAGGGAGGAGGTGACCTAGTACCAATGATCTCTGTCTTGTCTTAGAGTTGAGAGGGAGACTGTGGTCTAGTACGAAAAGCCTCTCCCCTGTCTTCAAGATGACATGAGGCTCTCACCTAGTGCCATCAACGTCTCTCTTGTCTTCATATTAAAGGAAGACTAGCTTTCTTCTCGGCAGTACCTAATGCCAAAAAGCACCAACAACCTCTCTCTTTCCTTCGAGCTAAGAGAAAGACTTAAGTAGAAAATTATTGTAATAAAATAAATATTTGTAATGTTTTGGAAACTTCATATTTTAAAAAATTTGTTATAAAAGATAAATTTACACTTAAATTGTAATGATTTTTTATATTAGTAAATTTGGTCTTGGTTAAGAATGTAGGTTATTATGATCGTTGCAAGGATTATGAATTAGTTTTAGACTAACTATCTATTACTTTGATCAAACCTATTAAATAATTTTCAATTACATAAAGTAAAACTTAATTTTTTATTTTATTTTTTTTATTGCAAATTTTTTTATTAACATTTATTTGTAATACTATTCATTGTAATTTTGAACATCTTATAGGCCATGCTTGAATATTAATAATTGATATTGCTCATTGCACACTCATTTCATAACTCGTAGTATGTTGCTGAGGCTTGAATATTAATGGGTGTTATCACTCACTGCACACTGATTTCCGATAAGACAATCCTATCTAATTATAGTTAACGTAACCATTGCAGTGATCACACTGCAATTACGTCTCTGTAATGATGGATGGTGCTGCAATTATGGCTGGTCTATGACAATGTTCTCTAAACAAATGATTCGATAAACTTAATAACGAAGCTATATATTAATTCTAGTGAAGGAAACATTAGTGAGGAAAGATAAATTTCGTTATAAATTATGTACATGTAATCTTTTACAGGGAGGTAAGGAAAAACTTAAGTAAAATGATGGATGGTGCTGCAATTATGGCTAGTTTATGGCAATGTTCTCTAAACAAATGTTTCAATAAACTTAAGAACGAACCTATATATTAATTCTAGCGAAAGAAACATCAGTGAGGAAAGATAAATTTCGTTATAAATTACGTACATGTAATATTTTACAGAGACATAAGGAAAAACTTGAGTGAAAGACCGAAAGTCCTAATATGCATATATTTTAAAATAGTATAGACTTTTTCTTCATTTAAAATAATTGTTAACATTCATTATTTTAATGTAATTTTTAAAAATTATATATATATATAAACTCAGAATTATCTAATACTATGACATTTTTTTTTTTAATAATAACCAATATTATATCCAAGTGAGGAAGTGAAGTCTAAGTGATATGGTACACTTAATATAAACAAAAACAAATAATTATATTCAAGTGAAATCTAAGTGATATGGTGCACTTAATAAACAAAAATTATAACAAAAACATTAATAAATGTGTACCATTAGTATTAATAAAATTTAGTTATTTTTTATTAAAATTTTTAAAGTTTAATAACTTTATCAAAACCTTATAATTATATTTTAATAATTAAATTAAATAAATAAATTAACTTATTTCAATTTTTTCTAGAAAATACTTCACATAGCCTTATATCATTATTCTGTTAAAAACTCTAAAATATTAAAAAAATAGTTATTTTTCCTCATTTATCAATTTATATATTAACAATTTTTAATATCTTTATTTTAATTTAATTATATTTAAACTAAGAGACAAATACTAAATCCGATACATGGCTTTTATTTATAGGTTTTTTATTCCTATAAATATTATATTTATTAATTTTTTATTTTAATCTAAATTTATTTAAGCTAGGAGACAAATACTAATTTACTATGGATAGCTTTTTTTTAATTCTTATAAATATTAATATTATTATTAATTAATATATTTTAAATACTCCTTATTGTGCAACATTCTTAAAATCATAATTTATTTATTTATTATTTAATAATACTTATTTTGCATCGTTGAAGAATGATTTTTTAATTGAGTCAACCAAGAATATGATTTTTTAATTGAGTCAACCAAGAATTTTAGCCGCGATGATGATGATATCAAACTTTAGTCTATTGGACTTAAAAAAAAATTGTTTAGTTTGATTTAAGATTTTATTCCTATACTCAAAAAGTTTGGAGAGAAGCCTCTAGAGTTCACTATAACTTTGACAATGTAAGAGGCTAGGAAGGTCACTATTGCAACAAATATTTTGAAACTGAGATCTAATGTGGTTGTACGTGGGATGCTCTAAGAGGAAGTGATTTTCATCTTGAATGTTGGTATTCTGACAGAGATGGAAAAACCTTTCCATCCATGGTGTTTTAGGAATTACCCAACTACCCATTTCACTATGGATCTCATGAGAGTTTGTTCTAATCTTGGCTATATTAATTTTCTTTTTTGAGCTACTTAAAATAGAGAGATATTTTTGATCTTCTAGGGTGGGATTGATGACCTTCTTATAATATCTTAATTTTCTTTTAGCTTCTAAATCTTTCTTACACCACAATTTTTTCTTTGAACTTAGAAGTAACAAAATTTTTAATGTTATTAACGTTTTGCAATGCAACATTCTTGTTGATCTCCAGATGGTTTATCCAAACCTAGTGTCTTTATACCAACCTTGTTTGAGCCTTAGGCTAGAAGTTAAAAATAGTTTAGGAAATCTATGGTTTCCTATGTTATTGAATTTGTGCTTATACAACAGATATTGAAATAGAATAAGATATTGATATTTTATTGTTTATATGAAAAATAAATAAATTAATTATAAAAAATGTGTATATATATTTAATTAAATTATTAAATAAATATATACCATTTAAGATTATGAAAAGATAATATTAATTCACAATAATAAGATTTAATTTAAAAAATATTATTTACTATAAAGTTTATAATGTAATGAACCCATTTGTTAATACATATATATATCCCTTCCCATGTCAAGGTGGGGTGGGAAATGAGTAAGTATTGAATTAATGCCGTTTATGATTAAAGGTATAAAACCGGTTTCCGACGCATTATGTTTTTGGTTTGTTTTCTGAACTAATATTGATACAAAATAAAATTAGTATTTTGTTTTAAATTTACGTTAATATTAATATTAAATTTTTTCATTTTTATTTATTTTATTGGGGGAGTAATGGATAAAAAAAATGAAATATTAGTAGTATGCAGGGTGGTGAACAAATCTCTCATGTGGAAAAGTAAAGTTATAAAAATCTAATTTATGGCTCTAGATGCATTATTATTTAAAGAGTTATTAATCAAATATGATGGTATTCTTTATTCTCTTAATGTTATTATTGTAAAGTTGTTGCGAATCAAATATGATAGTTTCTTACTTTCCTCGTTTCTTAGTATTTTTTTAGAGTGAGATTACACATGACTCTTCAAGCTAACTTCATAGCCTCCTTGTGATTTATATATAACTATTTTCAATGTTATTTCATAAATATGATATAGTTACTTTATATAATGTACCATGCCATATACAGTTTGTTAACAAGCTATAAATGTCAAATTTGCAAAAAAAAACTATTATTAATTAGGGAAAAAATGTCTCATTAATTGAAATTTGCCGAGCTATCTCCATATTTATTTTGTTGAATTATAATATATTTTTCATACTAAGATATATTATGTCAAATTTTATAATTAGATGAAGTAAATTCAAAATTTCAATAAGATATATATTTTATATATAAATTATCATAAATAAGGAAATATCATCACGTTACAGTATGCATGACTAACAAATTAACGATGTCACTTATGATGCATATCACAATTTTAATATCCTTCTTCCCATTATAATGACCTTATACTAATTGCTTAAAAAAATATTTTTCTTTTCCTTATAGGTCATAATCGTTTTTCTCTTTCCATTATATATTCAAAATATAAATGCATATGCTTTATTTTCAAAAATTTTATTATTAACCACTTAAGGAATTATATTAGTGTCTAAGAATTACTACGCTATTTGAAGAATCCACATGCTGGCAATATTGTGAATTAAAATTAAGACTACACAAATATTTTATAATTTTACCTCTACACTTTTTCATGTGGGATGACTATGGGGAACACTACATGAATTTCTCTGGCTTAATTGAAAGAATATAAAATAGTGTACTTCACGCAAACATAATAGCATATACTAGTTCTCCAAATTATCCAAGAAAAAGTGCATGAGGCATGTAAATGTTAGCAAATACTAGTTCTCCAAATTATCCAAAAAGAAAAGTGCATTAGGCATGTAAATGTGAGACTAATTATAACTTTGAAGTAGTATCTCTTTAATAGTCTATGTTTCTTTTCACATTATAGGAATAAAATCCATTGGGGGTTTATTTTCCCAATTTTTTATGTTGATTATGTTAATATTCTTTATTTTCTGTAATTTTTCCAATAATATAGAAGCAATATTAATATTCCTTGTGACACAGGTCAATAATCGCATGGAAAATTGTATAGATGGGTTCTTATCGAACCCTTTAACTAATTTTTTTTATAATCTATTTATATTTTTAGAGCACCAAATTTCTTCGATGATAGCGTGCATACAAATCTTTAATGCAAAGGTCTCCAAGTGAAGCTTCCTTTGCATAAATCATTGAAATGACATGGAAAGAATTTCATAAACATATTACTTTTACATGTAACATACAACCACATATTAGAAATCTTATAGGAAAAATAATTCGAATTATTGGATAGTAAAATATTTATAGTATAGAAAAGAATGAGAAACATGAAGAGAAAAGATGAATTAGATATAATTGATGAACAAAACAATTTTGTACCAAACCATAAGTTGTACCTTATGGAACCATTTGTTTTTAGTATTGACTATTGGAAATTACCAACACAATAATTTTATACCTAACTATTAATAGTCTTCTATGGATCCACGTCTTAGATAGATTATGAGATAGTTAAAAATAATGGAGAAATGGTTATATGGTTCTAACGTATCTCCTTAGTTTAGGATTAGTTCCTAGAGTTTAGGAGGTTGTTTACAACTAACTATTTTTTAGTGATGTATTTAATATTGTAATATTCATTTGATGTAAGGGAGAGTGAACGTGAGAGAGAGTCTCCTCTTTGTTTGAGTGCAGTCTCCCAGGTGCCGTACACACCTGTGAGCTACAACTCCTTCATTTAATTCAAAGTGTGATTTTTATCTTGGTATCAGAGCTTAGGGTAGATATAGCGTCAAATTTTTTTAGGGGATGTATCATTAGATACATTTTTGTAGTGGTAGGAGTATATGTAAATGGGTCTGTGTGATCAGGTGGAACTGCAGTAACACCTGGAGCGAAAAAGGCGTTAGATGACTGATCATCTCTGAGCCAAAGGAAGGGTTGGAGCGGATTTTTTTTTTTTGGGGAAGGTGTAGCAATTAGCGCGAGATTTTAAGTAACAGTCGTGCCACTAGCGCGGGTTTGAGGCTGAAAATCACGCCAGAGAAAAGAACGACCAAATTGGCACAGATCTGTGGCTGTTAAGCGTGCCAAAATTCGTGCACACCATAAATTTTCATTTTCCGCAATTAGCGCGGATTCGGCGTTGATTAGAGCGCCAACCCTTTCTATCTGAAAATCTGCAATTTTTTGTTGCAGATTAGGAGTTGCCCGGTGGTGGCACGTGGAGATTCTGCTCGGTGGCAGCAGATTTGATTTGCCCGGTGGTGGCACGTGGAGATTCTGCTCGGTGGCAGCAGATTTGATTTGCCCGGTGGTGGCGAATTGAGGATCCTTGATCAGCTCGGAGGTAGCAGATCGGATTTGCTCGGTGGTGGCGAATTGAGGTTCCGTGATCCGCTCAGTGGTAGAAGATCGGACCTGCCCAGTGGTGGCGAATCAGAGCTCTGTGATCTGCTCGGTGGAAGCAGATCGGTGTTTTGCCCGGTGGTGGCGCAGTGCAGCTCCTTGATCTGTTCAGTGGAAGCAGATCACCCTTGCCTGGTGGTTGCATGTTGGAGCTTGCTTGTTGATCTGTTCAGTGGTAGCAGATCGATTTTGCCCGGTGGTGGCACAGTGAAGTCCCTGATCTGTTCGGTGGTAGCAGATCGGACTTGCCCGGTGGTGGCACAGTGAAGTTTCTGATCTGTTTGGTGGTAGCAGATCGAACTTGCCCGGTGGTGGCCGATTGAAATTTTCAGTTGGGCGAAAATGAACAACGGTTTGGAATCATACCTCCACGAGTCTGGCAGGCTCGATGGAACGAACTTCTCTAACTGGAAGTTCAAAATGCAAACTTTGTTGGAGAGTGCGAATGCATGGTTGATCATCTTGGGAAATGAGCAGAGAACTGGAACACCAGCCCAAGAACAGGACTTGGATAAGAGAGAAACAAAGGCGAAAGTCATATTGAAGATGTCTGTCAAAGACAACATTATCCCCCATATCAGAGATTGCAAGTCAGCTGCAGATATATGGAACACAATCAAGAATCTATATGAGACACAGAACACAAATCGTGTTCTGGCACTGAAGGGAAAATTGTTTACATTAAAGATGGATGAGAATGAATCCGTTGGTGGATTCATGGGATAGTCAAGGATCTGAAAGACAAATTGGGAGCCATTGGAGAGAAGGTATCAGATTCAGATCTAGTTATACTCACATTGAACAGAATGACCGATGAATATCTGACATTCATCTCAGGGTTGTCAGCGAGAGAGAAAGCCCCCTCGTTTGATGACCTGAAAACAATTCTGCTCCAGGAGGAGGAACGAAGACAAAATCTGAAAACTCAGAGCAATGACTTAGCTCTGATGGCGAAGAGGCGACAGTACAGAGGAAAGCAGCACCAACACCAACTTTAGCATCAGCAACCATAGCAGCAGCAACAGAAACGGGCCAACTCTTTTCAAAAGAGACCATTCAGAGGTATGACTGATAATTATGTTAAGAGATGTTTTTACCGTGGGAAGCCTGGCCACCAGATTAAAGAATGCTATAAGAGGCAGGCGGATGAAAGAAAAGGCAAACAGAGGAAACATCAACGGTGTTTTGCTGGAGAAGAGGATGACCACAGCCATCATCTTCGATTATTCACAATCTACTGTGCACTTTCAGCATCAAAAGGAGATGAGGATAATATATGGTATGTCGATTCTGGCGCATCCTCGCATATGACTGGTAAGAAAGATTGTTTTGAGTTTCTTGAAGAATCTGTATGTGGATCAAAAATTTACTTAGGAGATGACAGTGGGTATGAGATCAAAGGTTGTAGGGATACTCCTATGAAGCTACCTAGTGGCGACATCAAACATCTCAAAAATGTTTTATATGTTCCAGGAATTAAAAATAATTTTATCTCTGTCTCTATGATAACAGACCAGTACATGCAGGTGCAATTATTCAAGAATGTATGTGTCATTTAGGATAGCCAATTGGAGACAGTTGCAACAGGAGTACGCGTGGGGAATTTGTACAGACTAGATGCAAGGAGCATGCCACAACAAGCGATGGTTGCAACAACATCAACAGTTGAAAATCTCTGGCATCAGAGATTTGGACATCTCAATTTGCAAGACCTCATCTTACTTCAGAAGAAAGGTATGGTCGATGGACTTCCTGCTTTACATAATATCAAACTGGAATGTGATGGATGTGCATTAGGGAAGATGCATAGAGATGAATTCCCTTTGCATGTTAACAGAAAAGAAAAAAGACATCCTAGAACTAGTGCATACAGATATTTGTGGACCTATGCAGACTAGGTCTTTAGGAGGTGCATACTACTTTCTACTGTTTACAGATGACTGCACTAGGTTCTCTTGGGTATATTTTTTAAGAAAAAAGATTCAAGCTTTCCGATACTTTAAAGAATTCAAATCGATGATAGAAAACCAAACAGGAAAGAAGATAAAGATTCTCCAATCGAATCAAGGGGGACAATACAGGTTAGGTGAGTTCATGAACTTCTGAAAGCAGCATGGGATTATACAACAATTCACAGTGCCACACGCTCCACAGCATAATGGAGTAGCAGAACACAAGAACAGGACCCTTGTGGAGTGCGCCAGAAGCATGCTTCAAGGTAAAGGTATATCAAATGGTCTTTGGGAAGAAGCCATTAATACTGTTGTTTATTTAAAGAATAGGAGTCCTACCAAATGTCTTGGCTTCAAAACCCCCTTTGAAGCACTGTTTGGACTCAAACCAACAGTCCGTCATTTAACAATATTTGGATCTAAAGCTTTTGCTCATACACCGAAAGAAGATAGGAAAAAGCTAGACCCCAAAGCCTTGAAATATATATTTGTAGGATATGGCATAGAGTATAAGGCATACAAGTTATATAATATTGTGACTCATAAAGTGTTTGCAAGCAGAGATGTCGTTTTTCATGAATAGACTGAAGATGGAAAGGAAGACTCTAGTAGTGACAGCCACATTCCACTGCTGATAGAACTGCACAGTGAAGAAGAAGAAGAGCAGGAGCAGGAGAAGAAACAGGAAGAAGTAGCAGCAGACAGTGTAATAAGTGATGATGCAGGCTCGGGAAGTGCTGAAACAGATAGAGTTGAGGTAAGTCCTTTACCTAGAAGATCAGGTAGGAAGACTAGACTACCTGAAAGATTGAAAGGCTATGCTTTAATGTCCAAAATTTTAAACATTGTAGAACCTTAAAATTATGAAGAAGCAAGTAAATTAGATGAATGGAGGGCTATAATGCATGAGGAAATTGAATCAATATATAGAAATCATACTTGGGATTTAGTTGAGTTGCCTGAAGGAAAAACCCCTATAGGTTGTAAGTGGCTGTATAAACCTAAGATAAATGCAGATGGGAGTGTAGAAAAATACAAAGCTAGACTGGTAGCAAAGGGTTATTCACAGCAAGAAGGCATAGATTTCGATGACACCTTTGCCCCTGTAGCTAAACTTAATACAATTAGAATGCTAATCTGTTTAGCAACAAAACATAAATGGAAGCTACACTAGTTAGATGTTAAGTCTGCATTTCTGAATGGAGAATTAAAAGAAGATATATATTTAGTACAGCCTCCTGGTTTTGTGAAAAAGGGGCAGGAGCATTTAGTGTGTAAATTTCATAAGGCACTTTATGGTTTGAAACGAGCGCCCAGGTCATGGTATGAGAAAATTGATTCATTTTTTATACAACATGGTTTTCATAGGAGCCTCAACGATCCAAACCTGTATACCAAGATAAATAAACAGAGGCAAATCATTTTGATTTCTTTGTATGTGGATGACATTATTATAATAGGAAATGAAAATAATTTGATCAAAGAAATCAAGCAGCAAATGTCACAGGTATTTGAAATGAAAGACCTTGGTGATCTTCATTATTGCCTAGGATTGGAGGTGTTGAATGATTCTGGTCAAACTTTTCTAACCCAAGGAAAGTATGCCAGAACCCTGTTGGAAAGATTCAAAATGGAACAGTGTAAAACATCAGCATCACCATTGCAGCAGAATCTGAAGTTAAGCAGTGACGATGGTACAAAACAGGTGGATGCCACTTTGTATAGACAACTAGTCGGAATTCTGATCTATCTCACGACAACTAGGCCTGATCTGGCATACTCTGTTAGTGTGCTGAGCCAGTTTATGTCCAGACCACTTGACAGTCACTGGAATGCAGCAAAATGTGTGTTGAGGTACCTTAGTGGTACTTGTAATTATGGTATTTTATACACTGACATTTCTGATGATACTTTAGTAGGTTATTCAGATTCAGATTGGGCAGGCAACCTGGATGATCGTAGATCCATCACAGGATATGCATTTAGTATTGGATCCGGGGTTATTTGGTGGAGTAGCAGAAAACAAAGCACTATAGCATTATCATCATGTGAACCTGAGTACCAGGCGTTGTGTGCAGCAACATGCGAAGCCATCTGGTTGAGGAGATTGCTTAGCGATGCAGGTGAAAGTCAGAAAGAAGCAACCAGCATCAAAACTGACAACCAAAGCACAATAAAGCTTGCATACAATCCAGTTTTCCATAAAAATACTAAACATATTAACACTCAATTTCATGTTGTTCGAGAAAAGATACAGTCAAAAGAAATATGTGTGGAGTATTGTAACACTTGTGATAATTTAGCTGATATTTTTAGTAAGCCTCTAGGGCGAGTAAAGTTTGAGTTATTTAGAGGGATGTTAGGAGTGCAAAATAACCCTTTCTCCATTAAGGGGGGGAGTTAAAAATAATGGAGAAATGGTTATATGGTTGTAACGTATCTCCTTAGTTTAGGATTAGTTCCTAGAGTTTAGGAGGTCGTTTACAACTACCTATTTTTCAGTAATGTATTTAATATTGTAATATTCATTTGATGTAAGGGAGAGTGAACGCGAGAGAGAGTCTCCTATTTGTTTGAGTGCAGTCTCCCAGGTGTCGTACACACCTGTGAGCTGCAAATCCTTCATTTAATTCAAAGTGTGATTTTTTATCTGAGATCCCAATAGTGAAGAAGAATATTAGAGAATTCTTACGTCGGTTTCCCCATCATATGGAAAATAAGAAAACAAAGGTACTTGATTTCTTGTAAAAATTACTTATTTCGTACACATAATACCTATCCCACACAACAAAAGGATATTTTTTCCTTCTTTATTCGAAAGCACACAATATATCCATCCCTCCCATGTTATTTAGTGTCTGCATAGAAAATTCCAAGACACTACCTATTAACACTAGAAGATGTTTTCTTAGTTCTTGGTTGTTCACAAGTTTCTAATGATTTCCTTTCATGGATATTGCATCCCATAGTATGTAATCCTTATTTTCTACAAATAATATCTCTCTTTTCATATTTAAATGTATCTTATTTGTAGAGTGAATCATAGAAAGAAGGAGCTCTAGATCATTTTTTTTTTTCTTTTGAACTATGTCGAGGACAAGTTTCTTAGAATGCAAGAGGTGATTTCCTAGAGAAAGGAATTGATTCATCCAGTTCTCTTATCACATTTAAACTATATACTATGCTCAACATAATAGAAGAATGAAGGTTACAATATTTTAAAGATGGGAGGAAGAATAGACATAGAATTCTAGACATGAAAAATTTCCCTTAGATTGTTAATCACTACATCAGCCTCATGCTAATCCTAAAATTATTGATTAACACTTATCTATGGAGTGATTAAATTTCAATTGTTATATTGTATGTATGTTAGAATCTGTCATGGTCCTATTTTATTATAATTTTAGCAAATTTTCTTCTATATCTATACTAAGGAGATATAATCGCAGGATCATGAAATATTGTCTTCTACATTGTATTGATTGTAAAAGGAGGTTTTTCCCTTGATGAAAACTATAATTATTGGTTTCTTATCATTTTAATACACAAGGCTTATAAGACTTCGTATCATGCCTCATGATCCAAGGATTTTTCTACTACAAATAGGTCATCATGCAATTTTCACTATAATTTTTTCTAGGATGTTTAAGATCATAGAACATTGATTGTATTGATTGGAAATATCACATAAAAACTAGTTCAAATTTTATATCTCACTTTAATATGTTTTTAGAGATAGGATATAAGAAATTTGGGGTTCCTTAATACCCTTGAAATTTGTTTCAAACTAGTCAATTTCGAGTTTTCACTATACCTTTTTTATGGGAGGTTTCACATGGTGAAACTTGGGTTATATTCAAAATAAATGTTGGTGAACAATGGGTCAAAATGCGATATCTAGATTCAATATACTTTTGGATATATGTTCTATGAAAGTTATGGTTTTTGAATGATATTCAAATCAATTTTTAAATAGGCCACTTAAAACCTTTTCTATATATTTTAATTATTTGACATTTCAGATGTTGAAACTTGGATCTTATTAAATATAAATATTGATAAGAGTTTATTTCACTATATTTTCGCGCATAGACTATGTGGAATTTAATTATTTTGAAGGATTCTAAAATTAATTTCAAAGAGGTTAGCATGGTATTTTTGCAATGACTTATTCTCTGGCACATTTTTAGTTGTGAAATATTTAGGAGTCTTATGAGACATACAAGTTCCTTAGACACAAATTTCATAATTATATTTGTAAAATAGGAAATGTGACATGTTATAAAATTTTACTCTTGGGAAGAGGCCAAAAATCACATATTTTTGGGAAAGCTTTTGTAACATTTTTCGACACATCAAATTCTTCTCAAATATGTGAAATTGTAGATAAGATATATTAGAGTATTGCATATCAATATTTTAGATTTATAAGGGATAAAATCTCAAATATATATCAATAAAAGCTTCAGCCATTTAAATATTCTCCAAATTAAGTATTTAAATGTATCTAACTTACAAGTGGCTTGATATTTGATGAGAAGATCCATTTTTTTTGGTGATTCGAAATTTTCATAAAGAAGAGTACTACTATTATTTTCTCACATGGCTCTAAGGAAATATCAAAAAGCTACTACACCAATTAAGCCTCATGAAATTTCATCTAGAAATCATGGAGAAAGTGAATACTTAGAATTTAGGGTCACTTAATTAGAAAAAAATAAATGATATAGATGGTTGCATGTTCAAAAGGTTGAAGTTATTAAGTTCTCAAGAAAAGATTAAAAGATAAATGATGGATGAAATGGAAAACAAGCCAAACAAAAATAAGGAAGATATACAAAAAATAATTGAGGAAGAGATAAAAAAAATACAAACAATTCTATTAAAATATCTACCTAAAAGGTTTGTGAATATTCAGGGAAATCTTCAATGTAAGGAGAAGCATGATGTTGAGGCTCAATTTGATATGGGGAGTATGTTATCACATTTGGAGGGAAAAATTATTGAATGTTAAAACCATAATCATGAATTTTCAAAGCAAAACTCATAAGTTAGAGCCAAGTATCTACTACATTTCAAAGATAGATATGGAAAATTTTGATGGTAATGATATTATAACATGGATATCTGAATTCAAGAAATACTTTGAACTACACCAGGTGGAACCCTTAAAAAAGATAAATTTTGAGTTCATGTTTTTACAAAAAGACCTACATGTATGGCATCAATAGTGTTTTGAAAGGAAAAAGGATTATCTTATATCTTGGTCCATTTTTAAAGAAAAATTAATATCCCATTATGCGTATACTAACATGAATACACTCTTTATTCAAATTGTCAACAAAAAGGTCCAATTACAAAGCACGTTGAAAAATTTCAAAAGATGAGACTCCAGGTAAATAATATTTGAGAAGATAATTTGTTAGAAATATTTATTAGTTTCTTGAACCTAAATATCTCTAGCATGCTTTCAATTGGGTAAAGTGTAACCATATTGCAAAAGCCAAGGAAAAGATATATCAACGACTTGAAAATATGCCTCTTCGAAGGGGAAACCTCATTTTACATTGCATAAATGAAAAATTCTTGGCTTATTCAAATGAAAATACCTCCTTGATATATACAGGATTCTAAAGGGTCAAAATATAATTAGGGCCTACCTAACAATAACAATCTAAGGGTTCTACATTAACAATAGTGGGTTTCTATGGGGCACAACAATAACAACATCACAATTTTACTGGGCACAACAATAATAATATGAGGGTTATATGAGGCACAAAAATAAAAATATGGGGGTTAACTAGTATTGTAGGGACCTAACATGTCCCTCTCCTTAAAAAAAGTTTTATCCTAAATGCTTGAGAAGTTGGGATGCTTGAAATACTCATCCTCCCATTTGGAATATTCTACAAGTTCTTCCATCTAATGAGATAATTTGAAATTGATCGATTATGTAGCTGCCAAATTCTTTTCTATGTGATTTCTTAAGGTTCCAATATGATTTTTCATTCTTTCGTTAAGTTTTGACAATATAGCTTGAATTGGTAGCTTGTCACCAATAACCTTCTTTTAGCATGAAACATGGAAAATATTTTGTGTAAAAACCCTGGTAAAGAATCCATGTAATAAAGTTAATAAAGGAAAATAATAACCAAGGTCATGGGACATGTATTCCAAGCTGAGTTTTGGGAAAAGACACCGTTATGGGGATCACTTGTGATTAATTAATGGCAATGGAAATTGGAAAAGGAAATGAGAAAGGCTTTAGAAATGCAGGAGGCATTTATTGGAATTTTATTTATGAAAATAATATAAAATAGGAGAAAATGAAGGTGAAAGGTCACATGTTACATGTGAGGAGGAAAATGAAGGAAAATAATGAATAAATGAATAAAATAAAGGCCTCATTGATAAAAATTCTTTTCAGAATTAGTTTATAACTTTTTTTAGTTTATGAAGGACTGTGGAATGCTTAGATTTTAAGCAAGGACGTAAAGGAAAAGTAGGAAAACACAAGAGGACAATTGGATCAACAACCACAATGGGTTTTTCTTATAGGTACTGAGTTGCATGTATGATTTCCTTGCTAGTTTTGGCATGCATGGCACATGCATGTGGTTTCTTGGTTATGATTTTTCATTAGCATGGATGATTTCTTGTATTGGAAATGGTTTTTCCAGACATTCAATTTATTGAATAGTCATGGTGTTGTGGCTTTTATCCTTTTCTTCTTGTTGGTGCTCATGTTCCTTTAATGGTTGTGGGTTCAGTTACTAGTCCTTGGAGCCTTTGTTGGACAAACACTTTGGAATCCCTCTAACAACTTGGGTTGAGTTACTAGTCCTTGGAGCCTTTGTTGGACAAATACTTTGGAATCCTTGTAACAACTTGGGTTGAGTTACTAGTCCTAGAAATATTGGTTGGACAAATGTTCGAGAGCTCTTTGGTGGGTTGAGTTACTAGCCCTGGAAGCATTGGTTGGAAAAATGCTCTGGAGCTCGACAACAACTATGGGTTGAGTTACTAGTCCTGAAAGCCTTGGTTGCAACAAACATTTTGGAGCCCTGGACAACTTGGGTAGAGGCCAATCTGGTGATGGTTAGTGATGTTTGACCATGAGATAGAATCACTAGTTGATCATTGAGGCGGTTTAGCCTCAGGAAGGCCTAGTTTGGTTTTGTTTGAGTTGTTTCATGATATCCCACATTCATGCTTGGAATATGGCATGAGGGTTATTGGCTGAAAGAGAGATTTGGTTCAGCCCAATATATGGTCAAGTAGTACATGGAAGTTCTTGATTTAATTGTATTTTCACATGTTAATAAGAGCTCCTTTTCCTTCATTATTTTCATGAGAAAATGTCCTTGTGAGTATGTGGCTTTAATAGTTGTTTCATCATTGTTATATCTCTGGTTATTTGTTGGTTATGAGCATGTTTTATGATACTATTGATGTATGGATATTAACATGTTTGTTTTAGTAGATGAAATAATAAGGAATTAATGAACTAATATATAAAATTGTAACTTTTAGGAGGAGATATAAATCCTCCTTGATGATTCTCAGATAAGTATGAGATCCCTATGTTCAAATTTGTTGTTATGACATGTAGATTTCACTTTTACGATATGTTTGATGAAATTCCTATCATGAATAGTATAGGTCAGACCAATCCTTGGTCAAGTGGGTTCATTAGTGACCTTATCCTAGTGTTAATTATATTTTTTATAAGTTTCATGAAGTTCTGGGAAGTGGCTTGAGTCCTGGCCCTCAAACAGTGGCCCACATTTGGGGTCATTGACACAAAACTTCTTGAAAAAGGCAAAAGTCTCATGGATGAGTTGTTTTGGGATTGATTGGAGAGTCTCACGCACATGCATGACTCATCATGTGAGCGACTATGTGTTTAGATTAGTAAAACATCAAGTTGTCTCAAGGGTTGGGCACATAGAAAGGTTGGTTGTCTCATGAGGGTTCTATAGCTCTTGAGGAAGGTTATATTGGTATTTTCTTATCAGTTCCACTTCCTTAAATATACTTGGGGAGTTGAATCATGTCATAGTAACTCTTCATCACATGTTTACCTTGGTGGATCGGTTAGCTTGGGTAAATGTAGGAGGAGAGTGTTAGAGATTTGTATCAAAGCATGTTTCCATTCTCCTTGGATGAATGTGTCATCATGTGTACATGTTGTTTGAATATGTGTACTTGTTCTTCTTGTCTATGTGTTCATTGTGTATGCATGGTGGTGCTCATAGTTGTCATTGTGATTTCATGGAGAAGTTGATTGTGTTGTTTCCAGAATGTGTCTGTCATGAATGCATGTTAGTGTCTATATGTTACTATGCATGTATTGTCAGGGTTATGGTTGTCGTGCATGAGGTCATGGTATGTAGTTGGTACTATCATTTATCGTAACTAGATGATGATTAAGATGATGTTTATATATCGCAATGATTATGATTATAAATGTATTGTGCTAATCTAGTTGACCTTGCAACGAGAGATCCTCCTCTGAACTATATTGAGGTATGTTGGTTATGTTTATGTTACATGATATATTTATAGGAAGATAAAATGAAATATGAATACCAATATGGTAGACTACATCTCATAAGATTCTCCTTATAGATCAGATGAGCATGATGAGTGATATTATCTTAATGTAGAAGACAATTTAAGAAGATTGAAGGAATAAATAAGGAGTTTCAAAGGATATAATGACTAAATAATTTAATCACAAGAGACGCTTGATAGGGAACAAGAGAAATAAGTATCGGTCAATGTGGTGATTCTTCAGATCTTATCATACTTTTAGAGATAAGAACCACTTAGAATCATTCATGGATAAGAGTATAGGAATAATGGAGCATATGGTAGCAGGTCATGTGCTTGACACATGCTATATAGACATGAAATGGTTAGATATGGAAGATTATTGGATACACCTTATAGACGAAGCAGTGGGCATGGGCTTTACTATAGTTTTGGTTCTGATAGGTATCATGGTCATGATCATTATCATCCTTATAGGAGGAGTGGCATGGCATATTTTCCAGCTGAGTTCAAGAAATAAAAGCCACCTACATGATGTGGAAATGAAGAAGTCATAGGATTCATAAGCGTGGTTTCTCTAGATGAATAAGTTCTTTAGACTGCATGATTACCTAGAGAACATGAAGGCCAGGATAACAACTTTCAGTCTTATAGGTAAACAAACATTTGGTGGGAAGATTTAAAGAATGTCAGAAGTATTCATGAAGAGGAGTTGACTTGGAGTGAGTTGGAGATACTTTTGAGAAAGAAGTATCTATTGGAGAGATACTAGGATGATAGGGGAAATGAGTTGTATGAGTTGAACATGGGATATATGACTAATGAGGAGTACATTAGAATATTCTTAGAGTTATTGAGGTATGTGCCTTATCTTAAGGAGGAGAAAGGAAATATTCAGAGATTCATCGGTGGGTTACCCGTAGCATTGAAGGACAAGATTGAGTTTGGTAAGCCTAGATCATTGCAGTAAGTCATCAAGAAGCTAAAACATTTTTATGAGAAATCAAAGTGCATATCTAGGACAAGGAGATTTTGGAAAGGTAATGAGAAGAATAAAGGAAAACGGGATAAGAAGCGAACAATAACTCAGGACAGGGGTAACAAAGAGAATGAAACACTGACCAAGTAGTTTAATGCATACGAACAAGGATATGGATTTCGATCTGAGGACCAAAAAAATGGTTCTGATAGGAAAATTTTATAGTTTTGGACTTGTGGAGGTGAGCATCACAGAAGAGATTGTTCACAAGATCAAGGTGGTAAGCCTCATATCTATAGTGCACCTGAAGCATAGACAGTGGGGGATGTTGGACAGAGTATTCCACGAATCTATGCATTGTTGAACAACATGCAAGAAGATCATGAGACATCTATTATCGAGATGGATGGTAATATTTGTGATCAATTTGTTTCTATTTTGATTGATCTTGGATGTAATTATAGTTATGTTAATCGTGACCTCATGGATAATTGTGGTTTGAAAAGGAAGTGCATGTAGAGTCTTCGTTAGTGTAGTTAGCTAGAGGTACTAAGAAGAGAGTTCATCATTAGGTAAGAGATTATGCATTTTATTTTAATGGTATTCCTACATCAACACATATGAATGTACTTCCATTGGGATCATATAGTATGCTTTTGGGTATGGATTGGCTATATCTCCACATGACTAAGGTGGATTGTTATGACTAGGCTATTGAGTGCTTGGATGACAATGGGGAATAAATAATCTTGTAGGGTAAGAAGAGGAAAACATAAGTTACAATGGTGAAAACTATGCAGATAAAGAGCATTCATAGAAAAGGATGTGTATTGTTTGCAGTACATGTTTCTAGTGATAAAGGTATGGAAGTTGAGGATGCATATGTATTGAGGAGGTAACAGATTTCATAATATTTTTAGGATTTGCTCTCGACATATATTTCAGAGTTGTTGCCTCATAGGGAAGTGGAATTTTCTATTGAGTTAGTACTAGGGTCAACACCAACATCAAAGGCACCATACATGATGAGCACACTAGAGTTAGTGGAATTGAAGTTTTAGTTGAAGGAAATGCTTGATAGAGGATACATTAGGCCAATTATGTCGCCTTGGGGTGCACAAGTGTTATTTGTGAAGAAGAAGGGTGGTACTCTCAAGTTATGCATTGACCACAGAAATTTGAATAAGGTAACCATCAAGACCAGGTACAAATTGCCGAGGATTGATGACTTACTTGACCAGTTGAAGGGAATAACAATGTTCTTGAAGATTAATTTGTGATCAAGATATCATCAGGTATGCATTAAATTAGAGGAAATCTACAAGGCTTTTTTCTGAACCACGTATGGAAATATTGATTTTGTTGTAGTTCCATTTTTTTTACTAATTCTCCAGCTACTTTTATGTTCTTGATGAATAGTGTGTTGCGACCTTAACTGGATATGTTTATTATTGTATTCATTGTTGATATATTGATATATTCTAAGAATGAAGAAGAGCATTCCAAAAACTGAGAAGTAGTGTTGGAAGTGCTAAGAGAGCATCAGTTGTATGCTAAGTTAAGTAAATGTAGCTTTTTTCAGGAAAAGCTACATTACTTGGGACATGTTTTTTCCAAGGAAGACATAAAAGTGGATCTAGAAAAGATAAGAGATATAATGGAATAGGAAACTCCTAGAAATTTGGATGAGGTAAGATCATTCATGGGTTTAGTAGGATATTATAGGAGGTTCATCAATAATTATTTCATATTTCTTATCCCATTACGTCATTGCAAAGGAAAGGTAAGAAATTTGAATGGACAGAGGAATGTGCAGCTAGTTTTGAGCAGTTGAAGTAGTTGTTGACAAATATTCTAGTTCTAAATATTGTAGATTCATATAAGAGTTTGTAGTGTGTACATATGATTGCAAGAGAGGACCTGGTGGAGTCTTGATGTAAGAGGGATACTGGGCGATATGTTATGAATCAAGGAAATTGAATGAGCACGAGAAGAATTATCCAGCACATGATCTTGACTTGGAAGTGATCTTCAATGCATGAAAGATCTGCTTACACTATCTTCTTGGAAGGAGGTTTGTATTGATGAGCGGTGATAATGGATTGAAGTATATATTTAACTAATCGAACCCAAATTATATACAAACTAGATGGTTGGCCATGATGAGTGAGTTTGATTTTGAGACCATGTACATTAAAGGTAAATACAACTCAGTTGCAAATGCTCTTAACAGTAGAGTACAGGTAAATCACATAATAGCTATGATTTCACAGGGGCTAGATTTACTGGATCAGATCTTATAGGTAGGAAAATAGGATGATAGGTATATGGAGCTTATGCACAGGTTACAATAGGGTATAGGTGATCAGGATGTGGACTATCATCTCACAGTAGATGGTTTGATCAAATTTACGGATAGGATATATGTATCAGACTATAGTGACCTCAAGAAGCTTACCTTGAGGGGATTTCATGCTAATCCATATTCGGGTCTCCCAGGATATCAAAAGACAATGAAAATAATGAAGAAGTTCTATTATTAGACAAATTTGAAGAAGGAAGTGGCAGAGGTTGTGGCTATGCGCTTGGATTGTCAACAAGTAAAAGAAAAGTGTAAGAATCCAAGTGGATTACTACAACTGATTTCAATTCCAGAGTGGAAATAGGGGGTCATTTCCATGGATTTCATTGCAGGTTTGTTGTGGACATCTAAAAAACATGATTCTATTATGGTTATAGTGGATATGTTGAAAAAGGTAGCACACTTTGTTCCAGTGAAGTCTACTTATTCATCTAATGATGTAGCATAGGTCTTCATAAGAGATATAGTAAGGTTTCATGGTGTACCAAATAACATCATATCATACCGAGATGCCAAGTTCACTTCTAGGTTCTAGAAAAAGTTATTTGTAGTTTTGGGTACATATGTGGCCTTCAAGTACAACTTATCATTCGTAGACAGATGGAAAGACTGAGAGGGTCAACCAAATTTTTGAGGAAATGTTGAGAATGTACCTCATGCATCAGCAATGAAATTGGGAAGTGTATCTCCCACTCGCTGAGTTCCCTTACCAAAATGGGTATCAGGAATATTTCAAGATGATTTATTTTGAGGGAGTTTATGGGCGGAGTTGTAATACTCCCATCATTTGGAGTGATCTAGTGACAAGGTATTGATAGGATTGGACAATTTGACAGAGATGGAATGGGAAATGCAGGTAATCAAGAAGAATCTAAATGAAACACATGATAGACAGAAGAGTTATGCAGATAAGAATTTTATGTTTAAGGTGTTTCGGGTTGGGGAATAGTTGTACTTGCGCATTAGGCCCAAGAAGAGCACCTTGAGGATTAGATCATGCGCCAAATTGGCATCTTGATATTGCGACCATTCAAGATTCTTTGGAGGATTGGAGCAATAGCTTATCGATTTGCACTACCTCCAACAATGAAAATCCATGATGTTTTCTAGTCATTACTTAAGAATTATGTTAAAGATGATTTCATGTGATTGATTGGTCTGTATTACTAGTGGAGCCAGATAGATAATTTCAGCCAGAATCTTAGTGCATTTTGTAGAGAAAGATGCTCATGCTTTGGAATTGAGAAATCAAGTAGGTTAAAGTGCAATGGGAGAACTTTGGGATTGATGAAGCTATATGGGAGATGGTTGATCATATGCATGCTATGTATGATTCTCTATTCGCTGGTTGAGAGGATGTATTTTTGTATATGTTTTGGTGTGGTTTTTTCGTATATGTACGTATGTATATGGATGTAAATATCACCATCAGTTGTTTTATTAAGCTCCAATAAGGGATATGGGTGTCATGATGTTATGTTTCTATGCTTTTCATGTTGGTTTTCTTTCCAACAATTTTCCCATTGTAAATACTGCAACGAGCTAAGTTATAAAGCTCCATGGGTAGTATTTTTTACTTTTTCGCATACTTGTTGGTTGTAGGTGTCATTGAATGCTGAGGACAGTGTTCCCCCAAGGGGGAGGGTTCTGTAATAGCCCTAGTGAAAAATACATGTAATAGAGTGATCCAGACTTAAACAGGAATGCAACAAATTACAGAGATAACCATATACACAAAGATGCAGCAGAAATAATACTTCATTTCATTAATGGAAAATACTGAAATATGCTTACAACCAGAAATGGAAGTAAACCAGCTAGGGCGATGGCAGCTTATCTCTGAGAAGAGATGTGTGGCTACATGCCTCTGAACTGTGTTACAATGAGGCTCAAAGGCCTATTTATCGTTGAGAAATAATGGAAAACCCTTCACATTCCAAAACTTGACCCTAGAAGATGAAACGCCAAATTGTGGGCCCCGTTTTTGGGTAAGTTGGTACATCAACTTCCCGGGGTCGCGAATTGGTCGTATTATCTCTGTTTGATGCGCATGATAGCCCGTTGGAAAGATCTCTCTGAGGACTATGATGGAAAAGACGATTTTTTGACAGAAAAATCGCTGGCATGGTAGATTTCCCAAAAAACGTCGTTTAGGGCCTCAAAATGGCTCCGGAAGTTTAAGACCTGAAAAACTATTAAAAATAGTAAACTGTGTGGGATAGGTGGGTGGCCACCAACATCCACCTGGATCATTCCTCCCCCCTTAGGAAGCAATGGTCCCCATTGCTTTGAGTTCCTCCCTAAGATGAGGAAGCTTCTGCTGAGCTGGGTCTCTAGTGAGTTGTTCTGCAATCTCTGATGTGTCCAGAAATGGTGGGAAGCATGGTCGACGATGGTCCACATAGAACACTCGGTGCAAGTGAAGGAATGGAGGAATGTTGTGCTTTCAAGCATTGTTTCCCATAGCATTGGTACTGGTGTAAGGACCATGTCGGAGTGGTCTGAGTTTCTGATGGGTTCTGGTAAGGAGTTCTCTCTGCAGATGCAACCAAACTTTTTCGCCCACCTGAAACTTGTGTGGTACCCCTGTGGGTGAGGAGAAGTTGTTCATGTGTTTTGTCATGATCGTATCCCTTTGCTGCTGCTGCTGCTTGGAGGAACCCTTTCCGGGGGTCATGGATGTAGCAACGATCTTCCCCTTACTTTGGGAGTGGACCAAACAGGAAATAAATTTCCTAGTATGGGAGATGAGCTTGCTACCTTTCTTAGCAGAGATCAAAGAGATGGCGATAGGTGGGGCTACCTCTCTGGTATCCTGTATAATGAATTATCCAAAGAAATAATGACAGCGCAAGGCCTTGACTCATACACAGCATGTCGCTTCCACAAGTATGGTTGGCCTAATAGTACATCACAAACATCCAGAGGTGTAACATCACACAATACCTTGTCTGTGAAGGGCTTGATGCTATAGGGAAGGCGTCACTGCTGGCGAACTTTGAGATCTCATCCTTCATGAAGCCACCCAATACTGTATGGCTACGGGTGTGGTGTAGTCGGTAGGCCCAACCGCTTTATGACCTCTACTGAAACGAGGTTCTTTTGGCTCCCAATGTCAACAATGAATTGTAGCGGTGAACCCTTCACCCACATTTGTGAAAGGAAAAGGCGCTCCCGCTCCTCTGGGTCTTCAGGCTCATTCTTTTGGATCTTGGTGGTGGCAACGGTGGCACTGGGCTCTGCATCAATGAGCTGCTTCCCTTTGCCATTCCCCTTGTCGGTTTTTGGTTCAGCGTCGGAACATGTATCTGATTCGAAAGCCTTCAACTCGAAAGCCTTCAACTCGGCCACCAGCGACTGCTTGGTCCGACACTCATTTGTGTTATGAGTGGGACTCTTGTGGAACTCACACCACTTTCCTGTGTCCTTCTTTGGCTTTGTGGTGTTGTTCTTTTCTTGTGGCCTCAACAAGTTGTCTTGGGTCACCCCGCCTTGGCTTTGTCATTTGGGCTTCAGATTTATAGATCCAAATTCTCGCTTCTCCTGTTTGAACTTTTGCTCGATTTTGACAGTGTATCGGTACGTCGTGCCGAGTGAGGAGATGTTCAAGAACTGCATCTCTTCCTGGATGTGTCTGTGTGGGCAGCCGCGGTATTTGAGTACTAGATGCAGCTCAGAGTCTTTGATACCCAATTGTGTGCGAAGGGTATGAAAAATGTTTGTGAACTCCGGCACATCTTGATCTCGTCCCTGCCGCAGTGTGGTCCATTTGATGTATTTGTCCTCATAGCTTTTGACAGGGTAATACTGCTCCTTGATGGCATCCCGAAAGTCATTCCAAGTGGGTGCGGCTGAAAACAGTGAGCCTGTACTTTCATCCTTCTGCTCGCAGTAGGTTTCCCATCAGTCCTTGACGTGGGGGGCTGCTTTGAGAAGAGCGAAAACAATCTTTTCCTGACTTGAAAATTCATGAACATAAAAATACCCATCTAGGAGATTTAACCATTTAT
>APFE031285701.1:2392-15911 GCA_000404065.3 Pinus taeda | reverse complement strand
CCATATACACAAAGATGCAGTGGAAATAATACTTCATTTCATTAATGGAAAATACTAAAATATGCTTACAACCAGAAATGGAAATAAACCAGCTAGGGCGATGGTAGCTTATCTCTGAGAAGAGATGTGTGGCTACATACCTCTGAAATGTGTTACAAAATGAGGCTCGAAGGCCTATTTATTGTTGAGAAACAATGGAAAAACCCTTCACATTCCAAAACCTAACCCTAGAAGATGAAACGCCAAATTGTGGGCCCCATTTTTGGGTAAGTTGGTACGTCAACTTCCCGGGGTCGCGAATTGGTCGTATTATCTTTGTTTGATGCACATGATAGCCCGTTGGAAAGATCTCTTCGAGGACTACAATAGAAAAGTCGATTTTTTGACAAAAAAATCGCTAGCGCGGTAGATTTCCCAAAAAACGTCGTTTAGGGCCTCAAAATGGCTCCGGAAGTTTAGGACTCGAAAAACTGCTAAAAATAGTAAACTGTGCTATAATTAAGGAAACTGAAAAACTGAAAGAAACAGTTGTGGGGGTCCAAATGCAATAGGTGGGTGGCCACCAACATCCACCTGGATCACTTCCTCTGCTATTGCTCCTCCTGCAGTGCATTCGATGACGCAGACGAGGCATGCTCACCTGGGAAAAATTGAGTAGACGAGGACGAGAAGGAGTAGTGCCAAAGAATGAGTGGTCAATGGGAATAGAAGGACCTGTAATCAGTGGTTCAGAGCAGAGATTCAAGTCTGAAGAACCAGTCTGTAGGCAGCATAGAAGACTTTGTGAGAAATGTGCACCATCCACCATCTCAATGCAGCACAAAACTTGGCAGCGTCTCCCTGTTGTTGTGCGCGAGCTCAGCTCTGTAATAGGAGGGAGACAATTGCAGTTCAGAGGAGGCAGAGCGGGGGGAAGACAGTCTGAAGAGGCCATCTTAAAAACCAAGTTGATGAAGCCTCGACTCGCACAATTCATTAATGTGCCATTAATACTGGCGGTCGCTTTACGTATATGCTTCTGAGTGGAAGCGTGGGTGGCCAGTTGGCCTCGCCACTTGCCAACCCAAGGTCGTTGCATAGTACCTGCGTGCCTAAACACCCACATTCGGGAGTTCTGCATCATTCTGCACCAGATCAGTGCATTCCTGTAAATGAGAGCTATCATTTAAAATGTCAAGCGAGCTTGATTTTAGAACTCGATCACTGTCGACCCCCAGATTTGCCAGGAGATCTTCCACTTTATTGCCTTCCCTTTTGACATGTTTGAATGTGATTGCCCTATTGGTTAAGAGCCATTTTTCTATGATCTCTAAATGAGCTGCTAATCTCTAGCTGCAGTCTACTTTGTGAGCAGGTGTTCCCTGAAGACTTTGATTAGCCATGTTGATAAAGATCTGTGAGTCTCCTTCAATTACAATAGAAAAGAATCCATGTTGCTGAGCTAAGCAAAGTCCCTGCCATAGTCCTTCTAGTTCAGCTAAATTGTTTGTGTACCATCCTATTGAGCCAAGGAAGAGCAGGAGTGGTTCGCCTCCATGATCCCTGAAGATGCCTCCATAACCTACCATGCCTGGGTTGCTTTTGGAGGCTCCGTCAAAATTTAATTGTATCATTCCTTGGGGAGGAGGCTGCCATTTGCTTGGTGCTTTGGGATTTTGAGAAGAGTTGTTGGGGTTCTCATGTGTTTGGGTAATGTAAAGATGCCAATTCTCCCAGATGTTCTGCTCTTGAGGAAGGGTAGGAAAGTCATCTTCATGCCACTTTTGAAGTGCCAAGGTTTCCTGAAGATTGTTGCAGAAATTACTCCAGATGTTATCTAGAGGTGTACATTGATTCTTAAAAATGCGTCTGTTTCTTTCTTTCCATAATGTCCAAATGAGAAGGCCTGGAATAATTTTGCATGGAGAGTTTAGCAACTTGCTCTTGTAAGGATCGATTGCCCAATTACAGATGGCGTTTGTAATATCCCCTGTTACTCTGCATCCTTTTTGACTTCTAAAGCTAGTTTTTTCCCATAGTTTATTGGCTAAATAGCACGAGTCCATAAGATGTTGTGTGGTCTCTTCCTGTTGATTGCAATTGGGACATCTTGAAGGCCCGTGGAAACTTTTTTTCCTTAGATTGTCCCAAGTGAGTATCCTTTTTTGACATAGCAGCCAAAGAAACGTCGAAACCTTGGGCCAAATTCTGGGAGACCAGATTTTGTCCCAAAGAGCGTCTATGGAATCCTGATTGCTAATCAAAAGGTTGTACGCCTCCTTAGTGGTAAAAATCCCACATGGTGTGTACCCCCATCTCAACATATCCTTCTTGTCTGAGAATCTAATTTTCCTGTTCATGAGTTTTGTATCAATCTCATTGTGGATTTGCTCTGTTCCTTGTCTGATAATTTGTGCCGCTTTTAGCCATTGTCTATATGAGGGCTGGAATCCAGTGCTGATTGAATTTTTCCTTTTGTTGCGTGTCCCAATCATTTGTTTGTGGAGGTTTGAACAAATTGCTTAGCCTGGGTCTTTGTTGCCAAGAGTCAGCCCAAAAATGAGCATTGCTGAATCTCTAATTTCCCAGAAACTGTGTTGTTGAATCATGGCACTATGCTGTCTGGCTGCATTCCATATTGAGGAGCCCTTTTCAGTGGACATAAGTCTGATTAAATCTTCTAGCGGTCTGTTATTTGCATTTTTGGCAGTCCAAAGTATAGCCCATGGTGTGTGTGGAGCTCAGAGCCATTTCCACCATATCCTTGCTCCCATAACTGTATTGCTGTGTTGAGGATCTCAGAGACCCGTACCTCCATATTTTTTTGGAAGGCAAACTGTCGTCTATTTGACCAATGCCCATTTGTGATTTTTGCCTAAGGATCCCCATAGAAAATTACATTGTAAATTTTTTATCCTCTTAAGCACCCATTTTGGTGCCGCCAAAATAGAGAAAAGATATAAAGGCATCAATTGTAAAACGGCTTTAACTAGCACTAGCTGACTAGCCATATTGAGGGCTCTGTAGGTCTAGGAGGAAAGGTGGGCTTTTCGAGGAGCAGTTGCCATGAGGCATGTTTTAGTGCAGAATCAGTCAAAGGGGTGACTAGATACTTTGAGGGTAGAGAAGCTATAGAGAATCCAAGAATGTGGGTTATAGAGGATTAAGTAATGGAGGGAGTGTGCAAAAAGAAGATATGGGATTTTGCAGTGTTAATGCTGGCTCGAGATGCTTCCGAATAGTAATCAAGCAGGGATTTAAACATTAATTCTTCTTAAACTGAATGGTGCCCAAAAAACATGTTGTCATCCACAAATTGTTGATGAGTGATAGCTGGGGAGTCATGGAATGAAATGCCTCTAAGCTGCTGAGTTTGAAGAGCGTTCTTGATTATATGACCTAACCCTTCGGCCATTAGCACAAAAAGAAAGGGAGAGAGGGGATCTCCTTGACGAATGCCTCTAGATGGGTGGAAAGGACGAGAAGAAATGCCATTTACCAATATGGAGAAAAAAGTAGAGGAGACAAGATTCATTACCCATCTGACCCATGGAGGAGAGAATCCAAAGGCTGTAAGAATTTTTTGAATGTAGATCCAACTTAACTTGTCAAAAGCTTTAGAGAGATCAATTTTGAGAAGCATACCTATTTTTTTGGTGTGCTTTAGTGAATGCATGATCTCATGGGTGAGGATGATAACGTCAATGATTTTTCGTCCTTCTACGTATCCTGATTGTTCTGGCGATATGAACAAGGGAAGCAACAGTTTCAAATGGGAAGCGATGACTTTGGAGATGACTTTGTAGATAACATTGCAAAGAGCTATTGGCCTAAATTTGTCTAGAGTAATAGAATGCTCTTCTTTAGGAATGAGTGTAATAAAGGTGGCATTTAGAGATGGAAGCAACTAATGAAAAGTCCTAGATTCTTCCACAATCTGCCATATCTCCACTTTGATGAGATCCCAGAACTTATGAAAGAATTTGGAGGTAAAACGATCTGGTTCAGGAGCTTTACCCTCCTTGAGCTGATTCATTGCTGATTCAACTTCCTGTAGAATAACCAGAAGAAGGAGAAATTGATTATGTTCTTCTGTTATGATTTTAGGGATGTGCTGGAGAATCCGTTCTATAGTTGGTTGTCTGTTGATTTGTGGTTCCTGTTGTGTAGGTAAATCCCCTCTGCAAACAAAGGTGATCCCTCTAGCCTAACTGAGGTCTAGCAACAACCAAACGACGCTAACACGCAGGTTCCTAATTGAAAAATAAAGGCCAAGATGAGAGCCTACCTCGAATCCAACGCTTATATTCGTAGAAGGGTTGTCGCTTCTGTTCTTTCGCTTCAGCTGGTCGCAATCCTCACCATCTCCGTGAACAAACACCTGCACAAGCAAAGGACAAGACAAATACAAGCATAAAATCCGGGAAATGCAACTATGTACCAGTCAGAAAAGATACAACTCAAACATCATAATCAAAGGCACATGAGTGGAACCATAATGATATTCGTTTATCTTATTAATAAAACAAAAGAGAATACAACCAAGTTCTGACGTCAAATCCTCCTTTGGTTGGGTCCAGCCAGCAAGTCCTTCAAGCATTCACCCTTGAAAGTAGATATCCCAAGACAACTCTCTCTCACACACAAGTTTACACTATATGGAAACACTTCACAACCTTCCTTAAGCACTATAGTAATCCCACACTTATCACACCAGCTGCCTATCAAGCTTACAATACTATCAACAATGCTCTAAACACAATCAATTCCAAACTAGCAGCTCATGGCAATGGTGGAGGCTTAAATAGGAGAAGGAGTCTCCATGAATGGTGTGAGGATGATCTTATCTCCAAGGAAGGTGGCTCAAATGACAAAACAAACATGCCAGAGAAGGGAGGGCGACATTTACAAGGCCAACAACCAGGTCTGGAGTCATCTGGAAGGTCGGCTGTTAGAACAAACTCGCCCAAACTGGATCATCGCGGGTGCATAACTACACTGGAGCGCTGGCATCGCTGCTGAATAACAAGGAAAGTCATATTAGCGCGATCAGATATAAGGAACAGTGCACTGTCACATGAAATTCAACCAGCGCAGGAAAGGTGTGTGCTTCCGCGCTGGCAGTGCATTGAGTTTGTTTAGGAGCGCTCATCAGCGTGTTTATTTTTACAACAGTCGCGATGATAGAGGAAACTTTGGCAAAGTGGGTCATTTGGACACATTAGAGAGCATGAGCATGATGAATTTGGTCTCATGACACAGTAGGAAGACTGACAGGGAGACAGTGACAAATTACTATGTAACAGATGCCCCCTAAAGTACGAAGCCCGAGAGAGTGGGAGGGATGAAATGCTTTACGGAACTGGCCGAACTGGAACACCACCAAGAAGAACCTGCACGTAGTACAACTGATAGCTCAAATACATGATGTACATGGTATGGGCGCAGCCATCCGGAACAGAGTACATAAAAACTGGATCCCAGGTATGGACGCAGCCATCCGACGAGGATCAATGAATGGACTCAGGCATGGTCGCAGCCATCCAATGAATGAGTCATGTAGTGATTACAATAACCCACAAAATGCAACCTGGATCTCAATATACAAAATCCGGGGTCTTGTGCTCTAACTCGACCCGAACAAAAGTACAAGTTCAGGCATGCGAATATGGGAGTCAAAGTCGAACATGCGAGAACATCGTCTGATTACCAGTCAATGATGAAAACTGTTAACAAACGCGAGAGGTGCCACCAATCATGACGATGGTCCTCAAGGTACTATAGGTACAATCCACGGCGTGTGAATCAATGAGTCGGTGTCGAACACCTGTAGAATCATTCGATCGGAGGCCAATGATGAAAACCTCGCGTCGAACACGAAGAACCTGCCATTGAGGCATGCAGGCTCTAAGGCACCTAAAGGGAGTCTCTAGGTCACCTTCCTGGATAATGAGCTGAAGTTGACAGGAAGTGATCTTGATCGAAGGTGGGCCATAATGTTTCCCACATCATCGACACGAGACAGAGAGGGACAAAACTATTTTGTGTGAGATATCAGAGGGAGGTTGAGTATCTTGTAGAGGTCAACTTCTCTTGAACATATCGGCGGCACAACAGCGGATTTGGCAGTATTTGATGTCAAATGATCAGAGGTCATAGCGACAAGGCAATGAGCAGATGAATGGTCAAATAGGATAACCCAAACCCGCGAAGGAAAGTGTGAAACAAGATGAGATGTCCCCACCCAGAAACAAATGTAGACAAGTGCCATGTTCAAGAGCAACATACTGCCGACACGACGATGATTACGGTTCCTTTATTCCCCCACCATTTATGGCGAGTACCCCGGTTATTTTTGGATGGAAAGCTTGACGGGGATAGCATATGCTTGAGAGGCGTCATCATGACGAAATCCGATGTCATTAGATTTTTAATGAGTCTGACAAAGGAAAAACTCGCCATCTTTTCATGTTTAGAGAGTTTGAAAAGACAGCGAAAAGGAAACTCCAGGGGTGTCCTTTTTCGTAAAGTTGTGTCTCTCGAGCCCGAAAAAGTATAAAACTATGCTCGAAAGAACTTCCCAATCATTATGACCGAGGAGTACTTTTCATAAGTAGTGACTTTGATCTGAAAAAGTAAAAAAGCGATCAAAACCACGTCGCTTCATGACCATTAACGAATTCGAAACGACAAAAATTCGGCGATCTTTTTTAAGTTTAAACGGTCGAAAAAGAGCTTTAAAAGACGACCGCCCCTTGTTTCTTTTGATGAGTCGAGAGGGAGACTTGGCTATATTTTCTTATTTCACGTCGAAAAAGAGCTTAAAGCCGATGTTTCAGAACCAAGTGTGTATAAAACCGTTGTAACTCCACCAGCGTGATAATCTGCACAAGGAAAACCGCACACGTAAACCCGTTTGAAATGATATAGATAACATGCATTAAAACATAGTAAAACTACGTTGGAACCAAGCATATGGTAAAGAACCACTATTAAAAACCCATATGGATTAAAATAATATTTAATTTCCAAAATTTTACCATAAATAGGAGGGTAAATCAAATTTTTTTTACCATTGTTACCATTTGGAGCTTTGGAGCTGTGAGGTTGACGAACCAAATTCCACCCCGTACGAGCACCGAAGATCCTGTAGCTTGCACCAGGTAGGTTCATCTCTCCCTACGCTCCATTTTGAAGTGTTTTTACTGCATTTTAACGGTGGGAAGTGGTGGTTTGGGCGGATTCTTTGAAGCCCATTCCGCTCTCGGTCAGCGTGGATTTCCTTATCGGGTCCGCACTGATCGAGAAATCTTTCCACTAACCACTCCCAGATCAGCGCGGAAAAGTGATGTGCTTCCACGCTGACCCGATAAAAATCACCACAGGGCGCCATTATCAGCGCGACTATTTTAAAAACAGTCGCACTAACGCCGCGCAACAAAAATTTTGATAAATGAACGTATAAAATTTTATGAACAGGGCCCTAATGAGATTTTTTGATTATGCAGGGCATAATGGTGCTCATTTGGCAAGAACGCGCTCATGATAACGAGGACATAGCGGCTTTTGCCGATGCTGGGTGCCGAAATGCAATGCGGGCGTGCAGGTTTCTCAAATTCTTCCTAACCCCGTGCCTGCGAGCACAGCCTGACCTTGTGGAGTTCTTAATCAGGGCCTGGAATCCCACTGATGGGAAATTTGTGATCCGAAGCCACGATATCGAGTTTGATTATACTAATATCTATTTCTTGACCGGGTTGTCACGTCGGGGTGAGATGCCTATTCTGGAGGGGCAGCGACCCGGTGGTGATACTTTAGACATGCTGATGGCTCAGGTGTGCCCACGGGCACGCAAGACACGGAGTGGGAAGGTGGCAATTCCTACGATGGAGGACATCATCCTTCGGACTATACTCTTTATGGTGACTCGGGCAGTGGGCTCCTTGGCCAATCACGAGGCTTCGAAGGCCCATCTCCGATTGGCTCTCGAATGTTTGAACCCAACCATATTCAACTGGGCGGTAGCAGTAACAATGAGCATGAAGAGACAACTGACCAACTGTCGTCGAGGTGAGTCGAAGCAGTTTGGTTATGGGTCGATCTTAGTCCTGCTCATGCTGGAGCGGGTGCCGGCATTACAGCTACAGGATATGGTCCTGGACCCACCTAGGGGCCCTCGAGAGACGAGGGCCACACGATGGGGCCAAGTCATGCCACGAGGAGGTGGCGGTCGACCAGTGGCATGGGGAGTATATTTCCGAGAGTGGCTGGAGAGGCAGACTATTTTTGTAGAGGACTGGCCATATGTCGGGATAGACTTCCGTGGAGATCCAGACATGCCGCTGCCTGCTGGAGAGCAGTGGGACGACGGTGGTAAGGCACTTGATCTTATTTTTTGATTTTTGATTTTTATGATGTTTTTTATTTTTTCATGTACATGTCCTAATGACAAATGCTATGTTATGGAGATGTGGGACCGGCGAGGCCCCTTGGCTTGGCCCCGGAGGCGCGGAGGGATGCACAGGGCATCAGAGCTCTAGCCATGGCCCCTCCGAGAGATGACATGATGGAGACTGTGATGCGGAACCTCGAGGGCTTGTTGATCGTGATACCAGACTACCAGGGGATAGAGGAGGTCCCCATAGCGTCTCAGATCCATACAGTGGGGGTAGAACCTAGGATGCACCGCCTTTTGAGGCGGGTGGCACGAGCAGCTGTGACTTGTAGGGAGCACAACCCACCACAGTAGATATCTAGGTCTTTATTCCCTACTGGTGATTTTTTGAGAGACATGTGTCTCAGATGTATAGAGAACGCAGGCCCTATCTAGACATGTACACTTATTTTTGAGCGCCTCGGTGCGCCACACGATATATCTATATCTATATATATACTTACTATTATATATATATATATATATATATTTTATGGTTGGATCTTTTACATGTGATGATGTTTTAATATGCTATGCAAATATCTAACACAAATGTAATCTAATGTATCAGTTGCATAACACACGACCCACATATTTTATTTTTACGCAAGCTTAAAAGCACACATGACAACACACATGCGAACTATGCTTGGAAATGAATTTTATTTTATGCAAGCTTAAAAGCACACATGACCACACACATGCAAACTATGCTTGAAGGCAAGGGAGAACGAGCATGCCCCCCTAGCATGATGTCTCAATTCGAGGTACATGCCCCCCAAGCTTTATTCCATAGAAAATGGAGTGAAGATTGACAATATTGTGATCGCACTCGAATTGCACGAGCTCATGTTTCATTATTTTTACGAGGTTGACACACTTAAGAGAACTATCCTCGTGACACCTAGTTTCATTTGTTAAGGAGCTTGACACAGGATAAGAACTATACTCCATCCAGACCCAATTTCATTTTTTAAGGAGCTTGACATAGGAAAGGAACTATGCTCTGACCAGACTTCATCATAATGAACAAGAAGTCATGGCTTCCAAGAGTGCCACTCCCAGTGGAAGGACAACATCTTGGAAATCGGGACCCAATGCCCCCAGGACACTATGCACGACGACAGCATCACTGGATATAGGCACGGGATAAGTAGCCACATAGTTGACCTGCAGTGGGGCAGATACAACTAGTGGATGAAAACCAGGAGGGGATGACAACTGCGCAGGAGGCACCGGAGGACTAAAGAACGATAATTGATCTATAGTCACAATTCTTCCATCGTGTGGAAAGCAAACCACACGGAAAAGTGAAGAGACAAGAGCCCCCATGGCATAAACATAGTCACGACCAAGGAGAAGATTGAAATCTAAAGCACCTTGGGTAACCAATACATCTATAGAGACGGTTTTGCCTCCCAAAGTAATAGGGAACTATGGGAGGATCCCCAATGGTTGACTGGTTCCTCCGTCAAATGCCATCAGATTCTGCGCGACCGGCACAAGCTGTGGTGAGCCCAAAGCTTGCCAAGTAGTAGAAGGCATAAGACTGACAGATGCACCCTCATCCAAGACAGTGTCGGGTACTACCTTATCACAGGCATGTAATGTAATCTGGAAAGGCACATGGGATGGAATGCGGAAGGCGGTCAAATGGCTCCAGTCAAAGGAAACGACGGAACTACTTGGTGGGGGAATCGTATGATTGCCCCCCTGCTCTAAGAGAGCCGAAGAAGGGCTCTCTAGATCAGCTGGGGTAGGAGAGTCATTTTCGGGCTCAAGAGAATCTAATGAGACGAGAAGAACATGATCATGACGCTCTTCCAGAACAGAGTGATCAACAGGCGATGAACTCAAGTTGACACTCTCTCCGACCAATGGTTGGTCTGGAACAGGCTTAACACAACCAGGTTCAGGAAGAGGAGGGTGGACAAGAGAAGAATCTAAGTCAATCTCCTTGTCGACAGCGAGAGGATCTAAAGAGAGCCTCTAATAACCAACCGGGAGTTGGGGTGAAGAAGCTGTAAGACCTTCCAAAACAGTGGAAGCTTTATCCATGAGCGGACAAAGGTAAAGGGGATGATTGCCCTCACATAGTCTACAGGGGATTCGTATCTTCCCTTCCTTCTTACCATTTCCCGTTGATAAGGTGGCATCGCCATGAGCTTCAGAGGGCGATGATGGGTAGGCCGGATTACGAGACGATACTTCTAAGACCTTAGGAAGGCCAGGACAATCCCAGAGAAGATGGTCTCCCTTGCATAATCTGCAAGGAAACTTAACCTTCCGTGGAGGAGCAGAAGGAGTTCCGACCTGAGATGGATTTGGGGCAGACACTGCACTTCTAGCCTCTCCCTTAGGAGACTTATTCTTCTTCGTCTTCTTCTTCTTCTTCTTAGCCACCTGGTTACTTGAATTCAGGCTTTCACAAGGCGAAGTAGAAGATGAGGACGTAGAAACAGGCGAAGAAGGGTAGAGGTCCACCTTGGAATCAAAATGATGTTGTTCAGGTGTAGGAACTGATTGACTAGTACTTGAGACGGTAGGGACCAGAGAGGTTGAGAACAACCAAACAGGAAACCCAACAGTTAACCCAGGAAGGGACAATGTTGCCATGTAAGGAGCACCAACATTTCCTAAAGGAGAGAAATGACCAAGATTCCCATCAGAGGGGATACCTGGGTTGGTGAACTCTGGAAAAGTTGCCATTTAAATGAGAAAGAACCCTACTCAAGCTAACGATAAGAACCCTACTCGAAACTAGTGCAAACAAGATCTAACAAGGTAAATGTAATCGTGGTCGAATAAATTTTCAAGTCATTAGGACACAACTTGACCTTTTCATGTTTTAAGAGTCGAGAAAAGGACTAAAGATGACTCTAGTTGCCTTCGAATTTTTAGCGAGCCTGAAGTGAAAAGTGCTCAATAGAGCCTTTTCTTTTAAGGAGTCCGAAAAGGATCAAAAAGTGACTGCTCTGGAGAAACTAGGCAAGCGGTTTACCAGACAATCCGTAAAACTGCATATACACCTTAGCGATCATATGAAAGCCAAGGACTTTCCGCATGGCAGTCAATCTTCCCGAATGCTGTGTTCAGTGCGTTACGGGCTGTAAGGCGGCAGACACGGCTTTCTGTGGATCACGGATGATAACCTAGTGGAGTCTCCTCATATATACACGACGGTACGTGGGAGCACAAGTCCGTACTAGACCACAGTTGAATCACACAAGGAGGAATCACCCAACCTGAATGTGAGAACAAAAGTGACTAGGTTTAACGACGCCAGAGCACGTCTCTAGCCTAGACCTCTAGAATGTGAGCGTTATGTTCCAATGCGTTTTTAAGTCCATTCGATTTATTTTAAAGTTTATCTTGAGTTGCGTTTCAGTTTTCAGGTCCTACCGTATGTAATTTCTCAAAATCCCTAAATGCACTCTATATGCCAAAACATGTCATTCCATTCGATGAACGCTAATTACAAAAGAGTTTAGAGAGCTTTCATACAAACGAAACGATCACAAACAACAAAGAATTTCCCTAATGCAGCTAATGGAAATCACTAAACTTTTCTTTAAGATTACTAATCCACTAATCAAAATGAAAAGTCCTAACTTTCATTAACTATTCCAAAGCAAAAGAGATTTTCTTTTTCAATAATGGCAAAATGCACTAAAGAGTTTTTTTGAGAAATAATAACAGACAAACGTGGAAAAAAAACGGTTGACCCCAAACAACTATGATCTGTGCCCGGGTAGTGAAAAGAAATCGAAACAATGCCAAGATTGATTCAACAACAATCACTTAAACAACCAAGCAAAAGCAAGCACAGAGGAAGGCTAAATCAAACCAATAGCAAGCCGTAAACGAACCTTTGCAAACGAGTAACCAAGCAAAGCCGATCCAACAAACTTGGAACAATAAAACTAGGTCACAAAGCAAAAAGCAAGATTCGCTTCAACAAGACTCGCAATGAAGTGCTTCAATCTTCAGGCACTGAAAATCAAGTCATAAACCAAGTGAAAAAGGCAGGGGATAGCAAGACCAACACGCTCAGGAGGTAGAATTGAAGAAATTCAATTCTACAGGAATCAGCGCGAGCGGAACACAGCAACAGTGCGCTGATAAGAAACCATGCATAGCAACAATGCGATGTCAACGCGGAAGAACATGGATTAACCGCAATGGTTCGATTTTCAGAACCGTCGCGACTATTTTGTGTATTAACACGATGACCAGGAAATCACAGAAAGGGCTATGCGATGGCAGCGCGACTGTTTTATTAAAAACCACGATGAAGCCAAAAAATGACCACAATCAAGCCAAAAACTCCCAAACCAAGGCAATCACTCTTTAAACAATGAAGGCACTTCCCAGACCAAACCAGGAAACCTAAAAGCAGAGAACTAATCCCCAAACTTCGAAAAGAGAGCAAAAATCCAATTCAAGGACAAGATGAACAAGAACAGGACAAAAGCTAGCTCCAAGCCGTTCAATTTGTAAACAAAACCAGAGATTGACTGAAATGGCTTTGATCTACTTCGCTAATGCAGAGCAATAGCATTTTGAAGGCTAACTGGCCATGCTTCAGGCTCCGTCTAAGGCTTACAATTCAAATAACAAGGTAAAACTCCCCAGCGGAGTCGCCAAATTGTTGTGTAGGTAAATCCCCTCCGCGGACAAAGGCAATCCCTCTAGCCTAACTGAGGTCTAGCAACAATCAAACAACGCTAACACGCAAGTTCCTAATTACAAAATAAAGGCCAAGATGAGAGCCTACCTCGAATCCAACGCTTATATTTGTAGAAGGCTTGTCGCTTCCGTTCTTTCGCTTCAGCTGGTCGCAATCCTCACCATCTCCGTGAACAGACACCTGCACAAGCAAAGGACAGGACAAATACAAGCATAAAATCCAGGAAATGCAACTATGTACCGGTCAAAAAAGATACAACTCAAACATCATAATCAAAGACACATGAGTGGAATCATAATGATAGTCGTTTATCTTATTAATAAAACAAAAGAGAATACAACCAAGTTCTGACGTCAAATCCTCCTTTGGTTGGGTCCAGCCAGCAAGTCCTTCAAGCATTCACCCTTGAAAGTAGA
>APFE031285687.1:0-30837 GCA_000404065.3 Pinus taeda | reverse complement strand
TTTTAAGTGTTTATTAAAAGAATTTACTAAAGTGTTATAAACCCTAAACCCTAAACCCTAAACCATGAACATTTTATAGAATTTTAAATCCTAAATCCTAAAGCCTAAGAATTTTATAACATTTTAACAAGTGTTTTGTAACTTTTTTTTATGTTCTTAAAAAAATAATTTATGTGTTATAAATCCCAAACCCAAACCATAAACCCTATCCCTAAACAGCTAAGAATTTTATAATGTTTTGAAATACATTTTTGTAACTTTTTTAAGTATTTATTAAAAGAATTTAATAACGCGTTATAACCCTAAACCCTAAGCATTTTATAAAATTTTAACACGAGTTTTGTAACTCTTATTGAAGTGTTTATTAGAATAATTTACTAAAGTGTTACAAAACCTAAACCCTAAACCCTAAACCCTAAACCCTAAACACTAGACCCTAAACACCAACCCCAAACCCTAAACCCTAAAACATAATAATTTTATGATATATCAAACATAATTTTGTAAATTTTATTTAAATTTTTATTAAAAGAATTTACTAAGGCGTTATAAACCCTAACACTAAACCCTAAACCCTAAAACATAAACCCAAAACCCAAAACCCTAAATCCTAATCATTTAATAACAATTTCAAAAGTGTTTTGTAACCTTTTTTATGTGTTTATTAAAAGAACCTAATAAACTTTTATAAACCCTAAACCCTAAACAATAAACCCTGAACCCAAAACCCTATAAACTAAACCCTAAACCTTAGGCATTTTATAACATTTTTAAAAGCATTTTGTAACTTTTATTTAAGTGTCTATTAAAAGAATTTACTAAATTGTTAGAAACCTTAAACCATACACCCTAGAACCTAAACCCCAAAACCTAAACCCCAAACCCTAAACCATAAACCATAAACCCTCAGAATTTTATAACAATTTAAGAAGAATTTTGTAACTTTTATTTAAGTGTTTATTAAAAGAATTTGTTAAAGTGTTATAAACCCTAAACCATAAACACAAAACCCTAAACCCTAAACACTAAACCCTAAACCCTATACCTTATACCCTAAAAAACCCTAAGCATTTCATAACATTTTAAAAAGTGTTTTGTAACTATTTTTACACGTTTATTAAAAGAATTTAATAAAGTGTTATAAACATTAAAACCTAATCCCTAAAACCTAAACCCTAATTAATTTATAACCTTTTAAAGAGTATTTTGGTAACAACTTTTTTAAGTGATATTAAAAAACATTTACTTAAATTCTTATTAACCCTAAACCATAAACCTAAAGCCTAAGGAATTTATAAACATTTTAAAAACTATTTGTAACTTTTATTTAAGTTCTTATTAAAAGAATTTACTAACATGTTATAAACCCTAAATCATAAAGCCTAAACCCCAAACCCTATTCCCTAAACCATAAACCCTAAGAATTATATCGGTATCTATAATAAGGGAAGAACACACGTGGGTATGTGAGTGTAGGAGGGAGAAAATTGTGGTACATGAGATACCCAGACCTTTGTGGAGAGGCGGAATATTTGGGTCATATTGTATCTCATGAAGGTGTTAAGGTAGACTCTAGAAAAATTAAAGCCATTAAGGAATGGAAAATCCCCACATCCATAAAGCATCTATAAGGATTTCTCAGGTTGACAGGGTATTCTCACAAGTTTTTTAAGGATTATGGGAGAATAGTAGCACCTCTAATAACATTAATAAAGAAAGATGCATTTTTTTGGACTCCAGAAGCGACAAAAGCCTTTGAACATCTTAAAGAGGAAATGTACTAAGCATCAGTCTTAGCTATGCCAGACTTAAAAAAAAAAAATATTATTGTGGAATGTGATGCTTCAAGAAATGGAATTGGTGTTGTTTTAATGCAAGAAGAAAGACCCATTTCTTTTGAAAGTCATCCAATCAAAGGAAGGCATTTACACAAAGCTATTTATGAGAAGGAAATGTTTGAAATAATACATGCACTTAAGAAATGGTGACCTTACCTAATGGGAACACACTTCAAGGTAAAAAAATATCATGATAACCTTAAATACATTTTAGAACAAATATTATTTTCAAAAGAGAAACAAAAGTGGGTCACAAAGATGTTTGGTTATGATGTTGAAATCATCGACAAAAAAGGGAATCAAAATGTTGTTGCAGATGAACTCCCAAAAAAGGATGAGGATGTGGAAGCATTGCTTAGTGCCATTTATATTATCCAACCAGATTGGATAAAGGAAGTAATGGATGAATGGAAGAATGACGAAGAAGTGTGGGCACTCATTCAAAAGTTACAACAAGACTGCAGTACATCTGATACATTTAGTTGGAAAAATGATTTGTTATGGTACACAGATTGCTTGTACCTCTGTAATAATTCCCAAATCAAATAGAAGATTATTATGTAATCGCACACCTCTCCCTTAGGAGTGCACTCAGGATTTTTAAAAACTTACCATATGGTTAAGAAGGATTTTTTTTGGATGGCCTTAGATATGATATTCAAAATTTTGTGGCAGAATGTTTGGTTTCCAAAGAAGATAAAGTTGAAACAATTAGGACCCCAAGTCTATTACAACCTTTATCCATTTCATGTGAACGTTGGCAGGAGGTTTCAATGGATTTTATCATAGGTTTACCCAAGTCCAAAAGAAAGAGTGTCATCATGGTGGTATTTGATAGACTTACCAAGTGTGAACACTTTTGGGCATTATCTCATCCCTTTAAAGTCCGTACAGTTGCTACTGCATTTATGGAAACAATTCAAAAGCTACATGGAAACCCAAAGATTATTGCAAGTGACAAAAATCCTATTTTCACTAGAAATTTTGGACATAATTATTTTATTGTCTTGGTACTTAGTTAGCTCATAGCTCATCTTATCATCCTCAATCTGATGGAGAAACTAAAATAATGACCACATGTTTGGAATGATATCTTCATTGCTTTGTATTTGATGAATAGATGCAATGGGCCAAATGGATACCTCTGGTTGAATGGTGGTATAACACTTTCTTCCATACTTAGAAAAAATGACACCATTTATGGAACTTTATGGATATCATCGACCATCCATCACATCATATTTAAGAGAAAATTCTAAGGTTTTAGCAGTGAAATACAACATCGAGCATCAACAACAAGTTCTCCAACTATTAAAGGATAACCTCACTTTGACACATAATATAATGAAAGAAAAAGCATATCAACATTGCAACAAAAGAAGTTTTGATATATGTGACTTGGTAATTCTATGGCTACAACCATACAAACAAATGTCCTTCAAGAAAGATAAGAAGGATAATAAATTATCACCAAAGTATTATCATTCGTACAAGGTGTTGCAAAAACATTGCTAATATATTATACAAATTGGATATTCCTACAACTTCGTGAGTGCACCGAGTTTTCCATGTTTCATGCTTAAACAAGGTTATAGGCAGCAAGCTCCCAGTTCAAAAAATATTGCTAGAACTTTATGAGGAAGGAAAAATCATATTGGAACCTAAATAAGTCATAGAAACCATAACTCTACAGCTACGAGATCGATCAATTTCAGAGTATCTTATCAAGTGGAGGAATTTACCCACCAAAGATTCCCCATGGGAGGATGAGAATTTTATACAGAATCATCCAAAAAAACTCAAGCATTGAGGACACCACTTTTTTGGAGAGGGGAATGTTAGGTCCCTATAATACTAGTGTATTCCCTAATTATTATTGTCATTGTAGCACCTTATTTTTATTGTTGCACATCGTTACATTATTATTGTTATGTTAGATTTGACTTTATTCTAACCCCTTAGAATCCTATATATAAAATGAAGGTGTTCTCATTTGTGTCATCCAATAATTGTTCATTTGCGTAATGTAAATGAGGTTTACCCCTTGAAGAGGATGATTTTGAAGTCGTCGCTCTATCTTTTCTTCTATTTTGTCAGTTGGTTGCATAACAGTATGTCATTGGCATGGAGGAATGTTTGGATTCACAATGGATTGCATAACCTTTCCATTTCATGGATAGCCAGGGTGATTGTCGGTTTACTTTCATGATTTGTTTTTGGTCGGTTCTCATGATTCCTTAGATTTAGTTGAGTTATTACTTCTTGGAAACCCTAGTTGGACAAATGCTCTAGAAGTCATGTAACAACTTGGGTGGAGTTACTAGTCATGGAATCCTTGGTTGGACAAAATCTTTGGAAGCTCTTGGTGGGTTGAGTTACCAGTCCTAGAAACCTTGGTTGGAAAAATGCTCTAGAATCCTAATGACAATGGTGGCTTGATCTGCTAGCCCTAGAAGCCTTGGTTCGAACAAACACTCTGGAAGCCCTAGAAGGCTTGGATGGAGACCAATCCGATGATGGTTTTGGCGATGTATGAATGTGAGGTGGAATCATTATTTGATGGGATGAGGGGGATGGCCTATGGAATCCCTGGATGAGTTTTGATTGATGTCTTTTACGAGATCCCACATTCATGCTTGGAATATGGCACGGGGTTGAATGGTTGACAAGAAATTTGGCTAAGCTATTCTACGGTTGGGTGGAATGTGGTAGTCCCATCTCCAGTTGGTTCATTGCATTCATTAATGAGATATTCTTTCCTTGATTTCCATGTCTAAAGGTATTGATGTATTTATGGATTTGATGGTTGTCTTGTTTATTGTGTTTTTTTCCCCATTACGTTGGTTCTATGTACATTTTATGACAATGGTTACATATGAATTTCAACATGTTCTAACTTGTATGTGAATGTATAATGTGTATATGACCTAATAGATGATAATGCATCAAATTACATAAGGGAACAATGGTTCATAGTGATTCTCATATAAGTATGAGATCCCTACACTTAACTCTATTATTTACACCTACAGATTACATGTCGATGATATGTTGATGAAATGTCTATCATGGCCACTAGGGATCTTATCAAGATCTCTAAGAAGTATTTTCCTCAGTAATTTCATTTCCTTGTTAATTTATTGAATTGAAGAGATGAATTAGTTTTGGGCAGTGACCTGGGATCTGGGCTTGAAAAAGTGGCTCAAATCATGGAGTCATTCGAATAGCACTAACAATTTTGGTCCACAGTCATTAGAATCTAGGCCTTTGAGAGCAAATTTAGGTTGTTGGTCACTCCTACTTTACTAACTTAAAGAGATGAATCAATTATGGGAAGGGAAATGGGCTTTGGGCCTAAAAAGTGGGTCAAATCCTAGAGTCACTTGTATAGCACTGAAAGTTTTGGTCCACAGTCACTAGCAGGTAGGCCGATGAGATTGAATTTAGGTTGTTGGTCACTCTCTTGCCCATAGCATGATAGGGACTATGGCCCAAGAGACCTAAGAAAACAGTGGGACCCATCGACATGGCGTGTGAGTGGATGAATTATCTTCTGAGGGTTATGTTGATGATTTTGGATGTCTGTATGGTGTGTTTCCATCGGTTCCACTTCCTTAATGTGACTTAGGAGGTTGAATCATATCATAGGGGCCACTCATTGCATGTTTACCCTGGCTGACTCGTTACTTGGGTAGAAGTGGGCAAGGGGTGTTACATTAAACCAATGGTATCACGACCCCCACCCCATCAATGTTCAAAAGGGCCCTCAATGAATATAATTCATTGATCTATGATTAGTGAGAATCTAGACCTCCTCCCTCATCTCCCAACATAATTTCATAACCATGCAATTTATTGTTGTATCTATAATACATAATTTTTATTTGTGTGTGTGTGTGTGTGTGTGTGTGTGTGTCTATATATATATATATATTTTCAAGGTAAAACTCAACAACTTAGTATTAATAAAAATAAAATTTTACATAGATCAGATGCACAAGTGCATTCAAATATTGTCTCAAGGATAAGTGTATGTGATTTAAGCACACATAGTAGCTAGAATAAAAAAAATACATTTGACAAGATAAACTAGTTTTTTTTTCTCCTTTTACTTTTGGACTTTTTTCCAAACCCCTATTGATGGATTAGATGAAACAATTGCTAGCTCATTATTTCCTAAAATATTTTGGCCTTCTTTATTTGAATCTGACCTCTCAAACATATGTGATCACTTTGTTCCACCTGGACCTTGATTGTTTCTCTTCTCATTGTGTTGGTTCTCATGGATCAAGGCCACTACTGAGTTATTGGGAATCTATGCTTTTTTGTTCTAATCATTCTACTTCTCTTCTCCATCCTTTTGAGAACCTTGTTGATTTTATGTCTCTAGTTGTTGTTGGGTCTCATCCATTTCTTCATCCTTATCATCTGAAGAAGGAGGTTCGATGAATTTCCATCCTTTTTGCTTTTGTGGTCTTTTCTTTGTCTTTTTCTTTTCTTGTTTGCATGTGTTCTGCAAGTGCCCTGTTTGATGGAAAATGCGACATCTGAAGGTAGTATTTTCAAAATATGACTATTGTGTCCATTTGAAGTCTTGATGTATCATGTGGATTCGATCAAGAAGTCCTTTGCTTAAATCCATCTCAAAACATATGCGTGCATATGGGAAGATATCTTTGTCCATTCTTTCTTGATCCATCTTTAGGAACCTTCCTAAAGAGTTCCCAATGCCTTCTAGTACCTGGTGGTGCCAAAAGGGGAGTGAATCATAGATTTGTCTCTCTCTTTTGAAATATTTTTGTTGAATATTTTTGGCTAACTTTTACCAGCATTGGAGGTTGGGTACATTGAATGTTAACCAAGCTCTTAGAGGGAATATTGAAATTTGACTCATGGACTAGATAGGGCACATTTGACTATTGTTTACATTGATAGAATTACAAACTCTCACTTTGACCATATTTGACTATTGGTTAATCATTTGATATTGGTGGATTGATTTTATTGGATATTTGAAGATTGACTTTGATTCATTGATGAATTGAATTATTGTACTCTCTCCGTTGAACATTTTATGCCAATCTAATAAGAATAATAATTTGAAAGGGTTTTCAATGTTGTGGGGTTTTCCCTTGTCTTTGACCGAGTTCTTGTGTCTCTTTTCATTGCTTCTCATTCTCTTTTATTGTACATTACGTTTATAGTTTTATATAAAATTTCTATTTATTAATGTTTGAAGTTAAGAATTAGGCTAAAGTGATTGTAACAACATCAAATAGTGGAAAATTAATAGTTTACTTGACGTTCCTTTTGTGATTTGAGATAAATACAATTTTCAATGGGTATCACAGATATCTTCCTCACGGCCCACTAATGGCATGTTTTCAAAATTTACACATTCATGGAGTGTAAGGTTCTACCTCCTATACTTAATCATGGTTTTAAAAGGATAAATAATAGTGAAAGAGACTACATCGAATTTTTCTTTAAAATTTTGTTGACCTAAAGATCAATGTACAATGTTGGGAATGTGTTGGAAGAGTTGGCATTTTTGTTACGAAATCAATTGTGTTGTTTGTTCATGGTAAAATATTAATTTTTTCTCTCTTATTCACTTACTAAGGCCACGTTATTTTTGTTTGATATAAATTTTGAAAATTGAGTTATGTCACTAATGACATCATGCTGACATAAAGTGCCACATCATCCATACACCTTAAATGCATGTCAATATGTTACTTGTTTTGAGCAATATGTGTCCATACTTACCTATTTTCATAACCTTTGTTTCCTTATATGCTCACATAGTGGCAAGAAACCACTTTTATTAAACCAATGGTATCATAACCCCCACCCCTTTAGTGATCAAGAGGGACCTCAATGAATCTAATTCACTGACCTATGATTGGTGTGAATCTGGACTTTCTCCCCAATCTCCCAACCTCATTAAAGTGTCAATCCATGATAATATAATTGCGTAACCTTGCACTTTATTGTTTTATCTATAATACATATTTTTTATTTGTGTTTGTATTTATATGTATATTTGTTCTTCTTTTTCTTCATAAAACTAAAAAAAAAATCTCCTACAACAAGCCACATGAATATGAATCATTCCATTTCTCTTTTGGGGATAAGATGGTCAAATTCTCCTTTATTTAGATATCTGAGGGATTAGCAATGAAATGGGTGAGGAACATTGAGGGGACTAGATATCACACTCTAGTATTTCCATGCAATTAATTTATCTCTACCAATTTTTTTCATTTCAACATGATGGGGAAAAATGTTTTTAGATCCATACTAAAGAATGAGAAAAAAAATGAATAATGATGATAGATAGAAATCAACCTAAATATGGGATGTCAATATAAGGGAGAGATGTGAAACCTTATGTATGGATTTCCACTCACATGTGATTTCAATTAAAAGCTCATATTTGTTGATAGATAGAAATCAACCTAAATATAGGATGTGAATATAGGGGAGAGATGGAAAACCCTAAGTATGGATTGCCGCATGCATGCAATGTCAATTAGAACCTACTAGTTTGTGCCCGAGGATGTAAAGTAGTGAGGCAGGGTCACATTAGAGTGAGGGAAAGTGGTAACAACCAAGGTGAAGCATGGGAAGATGAATATAGTGAAAATTGAGCATTCATCCAATTCAACTTATGATCCATGAGACAATGACCTTAAACATTTAATGAAAACACTTTATTGAAAAAGGCTCATGTACCTCACACCTAATGAGCCATTTTCATATTATTAGTCTAGATGTAAAATAGCACTAAATTGAACATAGATAAGATTCATGTGAGGCTAGTTGTCCATAAATAATCATATGAGTGTTATCTGTGCTGAAAATAGCAACAAGAAAATCTTAATTTAATTTTTCATTCAATTAAATTAGGAATTAAATTGTAATTATATTCTCATAGCAACTTGTAACAATTAACTAAGTTAAGTTGACTTAGTTGGGTCAATAAATTCAATTTGGAAGTCTATCTAGAGTCATGTAGAGTGATCCCTAAATTTTAAGGGAGGAGGTTGAGTGTAAAAGAATACAAGCTTTATGATCATGTAGATGAGAATTTTAATTATAAGAATATTGTTTTAAGAAAACTAAAGTCTTCAGTAGAAGAGGGTGAGAAGAAGCTAGTTGTTTATTTAGTTCTTTAGCAACCACACCAAAGATTAGAAAATTTTAAAGAGATAATGGACCAAAGTTTAATGATGATAGTGATGAGGAGGTATAAAGAATTTTAGAATAGGAAATTGGAACTCCACCTTAGCCTTGGAGAAGGTGAACTTAGTAAAAAAAGCCACTAGATATATGCAATTATAGTTTATCCAATTTCAATTGTATATTTAATTTGTTTACTTACATAAATGAGCCTATAGCTATAAAAGAATATAAAAATCGAAGGAGTGCTAGAATTGGGCTTGCATAAGAATATGGCTTCAATTTTTACTAAAAATGATATGATGAACACATGGATCCAAATGGAAATGGGTGTATAGGGCTATGGATTCATTTTTTACTAAAAATGATATCAAAGTATGGTTTCTTAATGGATGAACACATGGATCCAAATGGAAATGGGTGTATAAGGATATGACTTCATTTTTTACTAAAAGTGATATCAAAGTATGGTTTCTTAATGGATGAACACATGGATCCAAATGGAAATGTGTGTAAAACGAAAAGATAAATTCTATAGCATTTTTTTTAAAAGCACAAGGTGGTATTAGTTGTGAAAGAATATTTTGAAATTGTCAAAACGTATTCATATTTGAGTTGAATGCACATGGGTGTTAAGGAAAAGATAAATTCAATAGCATCTTTGAAAAGTAATATTGGTTTTGAAAGAATATTTTTAAGTTGTCAAAACACACTTGAGTGGTTACTAAAATAACATCTATCAAATTCTTAGATATCAAGTTCTTAGATATTATATGTATGAAAAACTTTTGATATTATATGTAGGAACAACTTTTGATTTAGAAATAAGATAGGGGAATGTGAAGACATGATTTCGTTTAAGTATGGTGACTTAGAGGAGGATATATATTTGACACAATTTTATATCTATGTCTAAAAAGATAAGTAATTCTTACAACTCTATATGGTCTCAAATAGTCACCCAAAACATGCTAGCATAAGCTAGATTATTTTGTCTAGAGTTTTAGGGTTTTAAGTGCATATTAGAGATAATATAATGGTCATTTTATTTTTGATAAGATAATGGTCATTTTATTTTTATCATTTTTAGAAATGTGATAATGGTCATTTTATTTTAGCAATTTTTTTCCCAATTTTTTTTAATATAGGGGACATTTTATGAGGACATTATATAGACTAAGATAGACTAACATAGACTAAGAATTGTTTCGCCAATATTACTCATTAAAAATGGCCTCCTCAAGATGGCTTCTTCTTTTTATTAAGAATGGTACCAAAGTATGGTTTCCTAATGGATAATCACATGAATGAAAATGGGTTTTCAATGAAAAGATAATTTCAATAGCATTTTTGAAAAGTACAAGGTGACATCGGTTGTGAAAGAATATTTTGGAGTGGTCAAAACATAATTTGTTTTTTTGAAAATTACAAGGTGATATTAGCTGTAAGAGAATATTTCACACTGAGTGATATATTTTGGTTATTTTAGTTGAGATATTTTCCCTAGCTACTAAAGATATGTAATTCTTGCAACTCTATATAGCCTCAAACAGTCACCCAAAACATGCTATAAAAACTGGATTAGTTTGTCTCAAATTTAAGGGTTTTAAGTACATATTAGAGACAAGATAGTGGTCATATGCAACTCTATATGGTCTCAAATAGTCACCCAAAACATGTTATCAAAACATTGATTAATTTTGTCTCAAGTTTAAGAGTTTTAAGTGCATATTAGAGACAAGGTAATGGTCATATGTAACTCTATATGGTCTCAAATAGTCACCCAAAACATGTTATCAAAATCTGGATTATTTTGTCTCAAATTTAAGGGTTTTAAGTGCATTAGAGACAAGATAGTGGTCATTTTCCTTTTAGAAATAAGATTGTGCTCTATTATTTTTTCTCAAGTTTAAGGGTTTTAAGTGCATATTAGAGACAAGAAGGTGGTCATTTTCTTGTTATCAATTTTTTTATTTCTTAAATTTTATGTAGGGGACATTTTGCGAGGACATCCAATAGACTACAATGGCCTCCTAAAGATGGCTTGTATATCTATGGTAAGAAACATAAATAATTCTTGCAACATAACATCTATCAAGTTCTTATTATGTGTAGGAACAACTTTTGATTTAGAGATAGGATGGGGAAATTTGAGACATCATTGGAGTATGGTGACTTAAAGGAGGAGATATATTTGACACAATTGTATATCTATGTTGAAAAAGATAAGTAATTCCTGTAAATATATATGGTTTGAGATAGTCACCCAAAACATGTTATCAAGTTTAGGGGTTTTAAAATCTAAATTGGAACACTATGCATATTAGAGATAAGATAGTGATCATTTTTTTTTATGTAGGCCGAATTTTGGGAGGAAATCACATAGATTAAGAATGCCCTCCCAAAAATTACAAAAAATGAACATGAAAATAAAAATATAAAAGTGGAGAACATCAGTTTGACGTACTTGACTCAAGTTGTCTCATGACTCAAACAAACACAGAGGAAATCACATAGATCAAGAATGGCCTCCCCAAAATTACTGAAAAAATGAAAATTAAAATAAAGAGATAAAATTTGGAGAACATCAAACATTTTGTTTGATGTATTTGACTCAAGATGTCTCATGAATCAAACAAACACAATATGGTCAACATAAACATATGCAAAATCTCGGTATAACAAGAGTCCTCCATCAAAAAATAATTAATTGCAGTAGCTTTCACCGTCCATGGCTATCTACCATGATATATATATATATATATAGTTATTATAATAGGAGGTTCTCCGGAAACATGATTATAAATTTAATATACAACTATGGTTAGTGACTACTAAATTGAAACTGGATTTGTTTTTGAAATTATGAAAACTACCATATTTTCACATTTAAATTAACGAAAATATTGCATAGATTTGATGTTATATGTTCATGCCGAGGTACCATGATTGATTCTTGAGCCTCATTTGATCACTGAGGCGTTCCAAGGTTTAGAATGAGTGTGTAAAGCCCATAAAACCCAGAGTGTATGGTTGGAGGTGAGGAAGAATCTTTGGCTGGGGAGAAGAGAAAGAGAAAATTGAGAAAGAGAAAATCCATATTGCTATCCAGAAAATCAGAGTCCTCTGAAAGGCCTTCGGTTGCAGATAGCAATGATTATACATAGACAAATATACCAATGTTTTACACATTCTCTCTGGATTCTTTAAAATAAACCTTTAAATGAGAAAGAATCTGCACAAATAATTAAAACGCTATGTGCTGACTCAAAACACTAAAGACGTATAAAGATGTTTAAAAGTATGATTGCACGGGAGCATATGTGTATGTTTGAGTACAATGGGCAATTTTTTGGTTGGCAATGCGGTTATAAAGAAGGGAAGTCAATGGGAGCCGGGAGGCTCCTTTCTTTACTAACTGTAAGTCTAGCTCCGGGCAGGGTACTTTCTTTCTTTAAGGAGCTAAATCCTTACTAAATGTAAATCTAGCGCCCCATGCTAGGGCTGCTACACATAATTTTACCCTCAAATTCAGATGTAAGGTGGCATTAAAGGCCAAGGCCTTGGATCTTTAATTTTAGCCTGAAATTCAATTTCAAATGAATCTTTGGGGCGATGAGGTATTAGGAGTCACAAGCTTCTAGCGGTTTTGAGCTACGAATCTATCATTTGAGTTTGCCTAAAAATTCCTTCACGGTCGGAATCGCTGCGGGAAAAGTCCCTCGAGGCTGTCACCTACATTCGCCGAGATAGCCACACAAATGTGGCTCACAGTGCTAGCAGGCACAATCCACCCAACACATGCGCCAAATCCTAGATTTGCTAGAAACTAGAAATCGTACACAGGAGATTTACAGGGCGGGTTGAGAATAAAGAGCCCCAAGTGGATATACACAGGCAGGGTCTTGCGGCATTTTCTGAGTCTATTCATGAGAGTAGCCAGCAATAAGACTATGCGATCAAAAGCATGATAATAATAATAAATTGCAAGACGATGGCAAGGGTTCGAAGCAACTATGGCTTGAGCAACCCAGTATTCGCGTGAATTACCATGGCCATTATATGCAACGCGTCGTAATTACCATCGCCATTATCTGCAACGCGAGATAACTCCCGTGAATTGCCCTCGCCGTTATCCGCAACGGGGTATGATAAGTGAGTTATTCGTATCATACGCGCGTAAATTGCCCTCGCCGTTATCCGCAACGGGTATGATAAGTGAGTTATTCGTATCATACGCGAGTAACGTTAGCCGGATATGCCCGGTTATGCCATTTACCGTTGCCGCCAACCATTTCCGACACGTTATACGCGAGTTCATTCGGGGCAATGCCAGTAACCATTGCCATTTATGCGAGATATTTCCGCGCGAGAGGCCGGATATGCGACTTATCTCTGCCGGATATGCGATTTATCATTCGAGTTATCTCCGGCTAGATAAGACGCTTATACGGGAAGGATAAGTAGCATATCCGGCAGAGATAGGTCGCGTTCCAGGCTCATAATTCGCATATAGGCATAACCAAACCGCATTGCCGAGAAATTACTAGCGTATCCGGCAAAGATTGCTCGGATATCCAGAAATACCTGTCGGAAATGGCTCGCGTTATGTAAAGGTCGCATATCGGCGGGGACATTTGGCATATCTGACCGCATATACTGCTAGTAACTCTCATATCACTACCGCGTTGATAGTGAATAACTCGCCTATCACTACCGCGTTGATAGTCAATAACTCGCCTATCACTACTCGTTGATGTTGAATGACAGCGCGTTGATAAAGAATTCAGGTATCAGTATCAATAACAAACGAATATGCGTTCCAAGTGAAATTAACAAACCCTATACGAAACATCCATAAGTGAAATTTCGCAGAAAATGTCGTTGTGGATATCTGCCACCATTAATTTGATGTTTCGAAGGACAAATTTGCCTGACAGAAAATGGGAGAGCCGCTGCGTACGTATTATTTGCCTGACGGAAAATGGGCGAGCCACAGCTTACGGATTCAGCTGAATACAGATTTGATAAACATTCTGGACAGCCAAGAATTGCCATATGATGAATGCATGGATGGATGAGCCCGCTGTTTATTCTCCGTACAAAGTTGACTTGGTTGTTACGGGTCAGAACTTCATCAGCCTTTTCACCTCAATTGAAGCAATTGAATTAACAATGACAATTAAACGGGAAAACTTCAAGTACAGAGTCCAGAGCTGTAGTGAACAACTAACCTGTATAGAGGAAGTGAGCGCGGTTGCTTTTTCAAGGGCGTCTGCAAAAATATTTTGAAATAGGCTCTTAAGTTTTCTCAGTGGATAAAAAAATAAAAATTATCAAAACACTTTTGGGTGAGAGGGTCATGAATACAATCCCATTCGAATTACGACTTACGACTTACCATTAAGTTGTCTTTACTACCCAATGGTACTAAAAATTCCGGTCTTCCTCCCACATACCTTTTATAAGATTAAAAAACACCCATGGTTATTCTAAATACTATGGAAACTTAGAAGAATGGAAAACACTGTTTTTTTTCTCTTTTATGAGTGTTTTTGTGGGTAAATGAGGGTAAATGGTTCGGGTATAGAAAAAATATCGAGCATAAATTATATAAAGCAATGAAAAAAATTTGAGATAAAATATTTAATTTAAACCTAAATAAAATAACTAAATAAACTAAGTGAAAAATATTCAATTTAAATATAAATAAACAAATTAACTGTGAAAAATATTCAATTTAAAAAATATCTTGTATAACAAAAAATTGAAATAAAATATTTAATTTAAACATAAATAAACTAATTAACTCTTAAAAATATTCAATTTAAACATAGATAATAAAATATTTAATTTAAATATAAATAAACTAACTATGAAAAATATTCAAAAATTAAACATAATAAATTAACAAATAACTGTTTGAAAACTATTCAACTTAAAAATTAATAAACTAATAACTATGAAAAATTTCATTAAACATAAATAAATAAAACAAACTGTAAAAATATATTTGATATAAAATATTCAATTTTAACATAAATAAACAAACTTGCAAATAAATTTTTTTATGGCACTTCAAGTTGTGCTAGAATTGGGTTTTCCACTAGTTTTAAAAACATTTGTAATTTTTTAATACAATACTCAATACAAAGTAGTTTAAGAGCATTATATTTTTAGAGCATTATATTTTTTTTTGGATATCAAGGTAGTGTAAAAGCATTATATTTTTTTAGATATCACAAGAAGGCCAAAGCAAGTTTCTAAATTGTTATGCACTATCACGCTATCTCCGCACATGCACGATAACACGCACATACGCATACAGGCATACCCGTCCAGACACATACAGGGATGTACACCCCCACGGCCGACACACACACACTTAAGGAGCTGCCCTGGAGTCAATCAAAAGTCTCATAAGCAAGAGAACATGGGATGATCTAATGGGATGATTAGAGGGATGGGAGGATGGGGATTCAACCTTGCCTGGGGATTCAACCTTACCTTGGGAATAGAGCTGGGCAGGGGACCTTTCCTGGGGCATCAACCTGTCCTGGAGCTCTACAAACTTGAAAATGGAATACAAACTTGAAAATGGAATATAACTAATGAACTGCAACACTGTACATGAATTTAGGTAATAAAATTGTTGGAAAAATTGGCTACTAATTTCTATGTCTTTACCCTGTCTTTACTGTAAAGTTACTTACTTTTGACCATTTTTATTCTGAATTTTATGTATTTTTTAGGGATTTTAAGTATTTATATGAGTTACTTACTTTTCACCATTTTTGTTCTGAATTTTAAGTATTTTTTAGGGATTTTAAGTATTTATATGCAAATTTATGAATGGAATTTTTTAAACATATTACACACTGCTTTAAAATAATCTAGATGTTTTGGGAACAATTTCTACAAATAACTCTTAGTATTATTTAGAAAACCTATTTGCCTCTAAAATTTTTAACTTAACACCAGCTTGTTGAAAAATCACAAAATTCATAAAAGCTCTAAAAATAAAAGAAAGATCACCTGCAACTCTACTTTCAATTCATCTGCATATCAAAATGTCAAATCATCCTTCTGTTGCTCCTTAGCTCCAAAAAATCTAACGAAGAGTGGAGGGTACCTATTCCTTCTAATTACCTAACTTCTTTCGTGTCAAGAAAACAAATTAGTTCCCTTGATGAAACTTGGGACTCAATACAACCATTACGTTGATCAAACTTGGGACTGGATATAGGCTGTATTAAGGCTCGAAGGTTCTAGGTGTGCATTAGATATGGAAGAACCAGCGAACCACCCAAGGTCGTATCTCGGTCATATCTCGATCAGATGGACAAACTTCCTTCTCATTGAACACACTCGCACACGTGGATGCCTCACCATGAATGCCACGTGTTTGTTTGTTATTTTTTATTTTATATAATGTTTATGATATATTGAATTACGTTTTTTATTTTCCATATTTCTAAAAAAATGTGAGAATTAGGCTTTCCCTTTTTAAATTTGTAATCCTTTTTAATTTATTTAAATATTTCTCGTATATTTCTTATTTAAATAGTTATAATGTTGTATAAAATGTATTAAATAATGCTATATAAATATTACAATTAATTATTTTGTATTTTGGGTACAATGCTATAATTAATGTTTTATATACAATATAAAAAAATAAGGTGGCTTAATTAATTAACTAAATCAATAATGAGAGTTAATTATAATATGGTGGTGGAGCACCTCTTGCTAAAGATTAAATTTGATGAGCTAGATTTAGGATTTACATGCATTACAACCTTCAAACTTTTTTCTATAACCCACTCTAATTTTTCGCTAAGACTTCATTTTTACCTTAATTCACATCAACTTATGGTCTCCTAGTCCACGGGAGAGGTGGTGAACCCCTCCTACCACAATGTAGTCTCACAAGATGCTGAGTCTAGGAAAAACATGGCCCCACTCCTACGACAATGTAGTCTCACGAGATGATAATTTTAGGAAAAAGGTGGTGGCAACCACACCTCATCAATCCTCCCTGCAAGGATCTTGAGCGCTATATGCCACAACAATGGATCAAGTCGTTGTGGTTGAAAAGTATTTCAAAATCCCAAGAGTGAGGTCAAGTCAAATAAAATCTTGGAGCACATAGAATTCATGCAAGGCCACATTTTAATGTGTCAAATTTATTGATACTTCGCCACCGAAACAAAACATGGAAGCATGGAGCAATGCTAAATGGGATCTAAAAGTGCATGTTGAATTATATATTGGAGTCAATGATTTTATTACGATGATCTTCACTAATTTAGATGATCATTGAAGGGCATTTGAAAATGGCCCTTATTTTCTGAGCACAACATAATCCATTGGAATAGGATCAAAAGTCGCGAGAGAAATCCTTACAACCACAACTCGAGCCCATGCAAGGCACTTCTATAAAGAAAATGAAAAACTGAGATAACGCACTCAATGGAGCGTGAAATGCATGATGCAAAGACAATGTTGGAGGAAATGAAAATGGAGGCAAGATCTCCGCTAAGCATAGAATACTTGGATGAAGTGGAAGTAGAGGAGAAAACCCTCTCCGAGATACTAGAGTAGTTGCAATGCCAAGGACCGAGTTCAGTTTTCAAGGTCCAAATGGCTCTTCTCAAACAATCATATCTTAGGATTCAATTCACACTTTTGGGGAGAGTGTTGACTCACAAATCCTCATCATTGTTCTCATTATTTGGATTTGAGAGACCCCCTCAAACCAATCAAAGGAGACAAATGATGTGGGAGGAAAAGTGCACAAGAGATAATACAACAAACACAAAATCTTCTCGCCAATTCACATAATATTAGTTCTATTTCAAGGGTGTTTTTCCACATACCTCCTTCTCAATGAAAGTAATTTTGTGGAACATAAGTGGTCTCAATAACAACATAAAATAAAGACTACTTAGAGACTAAATTAATAACAAAAAACCTATCATTATCATCTTGCACAAAGTAAAGGTTGTTTGAGCCACCATGGAGGCTCTAGTGGAGTAATGGTAGAAAGGGCATGAGTCGATCTCTCTTGATTCTCAAGGAAAAGCAGTCTATGAATCCTATTGAACCCCATTGAAGTAAATTTTCATGATTCATAGTAGCCCCCACGATCCTGTCTCATCCTCTCTCAAAAATTTCAACCAACCATATCGAAGAATATGGGTTTCTTAATGGAAATATATGGGGCACACGTGTTGGGGATAAAATTTATTTTCTCAACAACCTCATTTAGCTTCAACAACTGCATTTGAAGAAAAAATTCATTGTTGGAGGGGACTTCAATATGATTACCTTACATAGTCCTTCAAATATGAAATTAGGCACATGGCGTTAGCTGAGATAGAAATAGTAAATGGAATCTATACTTGGATAACAATAGAGGAGGTAGGCGCGAGATAAAATATACATATTTCTTATCTCATAATCGTTATTGGAAAAATACCTCCTCTTCGAATCTTCCATCATTCCGAGTGCTCACACGGACCACTTGCCAATAGTGTTAGAATTGGACCTCAAAGAAGCGACATAAACTTGACTAGACCACTCACATATAGTGCTAGAATTAGACCTCAAAGAAGCTGCTTAAAACTCACCATTCATAATTGAGAGTTTTTTATTAATAGATTCATCCTTCCTAGAGAAAGTGAAGCAGTAATTGTGGGATTTGGATAATTCAAGCCTCTGCCCCATCTTCACCTTTCAACATTAGTTGCAAACTCTAAAAGGTCTAATTAAAAATTTGAATCATGATGAAATTTCAAACATCTTCGAGAAAATATAAAATATGGAAACTGAAATGGAATTCATTCAACAATAAATGACACTTGAAGGGTGGTATAAATATTTTTCAAAGATGGATGGGGGGGTTATTAAAGGACTAGAGGAAAGACAGAAGCAAGAGGAGACTTTATGGAGGAAAATATCTAGGTTCTCATCACTCAAGGAAGGGGACAAGAACACTTAGTTTTTCCACAAACCAATGTTGAAACATAGGTATCATAATTGTATCTTCTCACAGATCGGTTAGAATGGATATCATCTCTCTTATCATAGGGATATTGAAAAATAAATTACTTCATTCTACAACAATATCCTTAAAGAACCTAACCCTAATAGATTACAAGCCATGGAGAAAATAATCACCCAAATTATAAGATGGGTCATTGAAGATCAAAACACGCCTTTAATGAAGGAAATTACCTTGTATGATGTTGAGGATTAAGCAGTGGTGAGCCTCTCAAAAAATAAGGTCCCTAGACTAGATGGCTTCACCTCATATGTTTTCCAAACAAGTTGGGAATTCTTAGGTGAGGAGATATTAGCTTTGGTAGGGGAATCACAAAGAAGATTCTATATTCCCCCTTACTTTAAATGCCACATTCCTCACTCTTTCTCCTAAATGAGCACGAGCAAGAGACCCAAGTAGCTTCAAACCTATCGCATTATGAAACGTGATGTACACAATCCTTTCGAAGATCATTCTGCACATACTCAAACCATGTTTCCTTTACTTAACTCCAGGGAGCACTCGGGCTATATTAAATCCTAGAGAGGATCGTAGTAGCCCATGAACTTATACACACTATGAAAGAAGTTAGAAAAGCATATATGGTAATCAAATTAAATTTGTCAAGAGTATTTGATAAATTGAGCTGGGCTTATCTTCTCTGAACTTTGAAAGCATTTGGTTTCTTTTATGATTGGGCTAAACATGTGGCTTCCTTATTCTCCTCCACTTTCTTCTCTATCTTGATCAATGGCTCCCCATCCTGCACCTTTAGCACCTCTCGAGGTATACACCAACAAGACCCACTCTACCCTTCTTGGTTTTTATGAGTTGTTGAAGGCCTCAAGAATTTTCATAGATATTCTATGCCTAATGTTGTGCTAGATGGAATTCTTCTCAATAAATGTTTACCACCAGTAGTTTATGGATGACACTATGTTTATGAGTGAGCCCTCGATTCAAGAGGACTTGGCCTTTAAGCACATTTTGAATAACCTTATGCTAGCCTCTCATACTAAAATACACCCCAACAAGTCCCAAGTCTTCTTCTTCAATACAAATCCTAGCATTCAATCTCATTTTTCATGTATTTTGGGTTTCTCATGAGCCTCTTTCCTAATCATTTATCAAGGAGTCACCCTAAAAGAGAATTCCTTGAAAACTATTCGCTAGAGAGATATTTTGGATATAATTTCCTCCAAAATAAACAAATGGACATTCAAAGCCTTACAATTTCTAAGAAGATTAATTCTCCCCAAATTGGTGCTTCAATCACTCTCGATTTATAGAATTTTGGTCCTAAATGCACTGAAAGTCATCTTGAGCTCAATGAGAAACATTATGTGTTCTTTTCTTTAGAGAGGAGCAACTAGAGACCATAAGTGGTCACTAATGGCTTGGAATTTTATTTGTATTTCCTTTAGTTTTAGCTAAAATGTAATAATTAAGTTGTATAAAATGTATTAAATAATTTTATATAAAAATTAAAATTATTGTTAGGTACAGTATTATAATTAATGTTATATATACAAAGAAAAGAAGGGGGCTTGATTAATTAATCAAATCAAGTGATAATAGTTAAGACTAATATGGTGGAGAACCTATGAAACAACACACGACAATGTTGATGAGCTAGTTTTAGGGTTTACATGTGTTACAACCGTGAAACATTGGCATTTTCCACAACCAACTCTAATATTTTGTTAGGACTTTATTTTCAGCTTGATTTTCACCAACCTATGACCACCTCATCCGAGACAGGGGGTGTGGTTCCCTCCTACCATTTTTAGTCTCTCAAGATGCTAAGCCTAGGAAAAAGGTGGCAGCAGTAGAACCTCATCAATATCCCCATCGGGAAATTAATCAAAAGGAGGTAAAAAATATGCCCCAATCCTTGGTGCTACATGGAAGAATAGTAGATCAAGCTAGTATTTTTCAAAATTCTTTGAAGACCCCAGATACAAGTTCAAGCAAGATAAAATCAAGGATCACATAGAATCCATGCAAGACCACACTTTAATATGAAAAATTATTGGTGCTTCGCCAACAAAACAAGATTTGGTATCATGGATCAACGCTAAATGGAAGCAAAAAATGCATATTAATTTGCATTTTGGATCCAAAGGTTTTATTATAACAGTCTTCATGAATTTAGAGGATTGTTCAAGGGTCTTCGAGAATGGTCTTTATTTTCTTAAAAATTCTTGTCTCCTCATTGAGTTATGGATGCCTTATTTCAACCGAGATAAAAAAACATTTTTGGTTGCTCCTATATTGGAAATATTGTACGCTATATAAATTAAATATTGGCAAGAATATATCTTGGTGGGAATTGGAAATACCATTGGAACTATGTAAAATCCTCATAAATAAAAAAATCCAAGAGGTGCAATACCTATGTTAGGATATATGTGTACATGAATGCTTCAGGGCTGCTATTGAAATCCATATTTATCTTCCCCCATGATGAGGATATCATACAACCCATTGATTATGAGCATATCCCTTTTGTTGTAAAAGGTACCATGAACATGAATACATTTATAGGGACTTCCCCCTCATCAATCCCCCCAAGCCAAAGGAGATAGTCATAAGCACTAATAAAAAAGGTTTCAACAATCATGAGAGAGGAGGAGCAACCATAGGCCCCAAAAACCTAACCTTAAGGATACAAAGATATAAACTTTGAAACAAGAACTGATATTGTTACCCATTTTGTAGAGGTAGCAAAAAAGTGACCCGATTTTGAAAGGGAGTGATGCAGAATACACATGTTTTTTTTAGAGCATAGTTTTTAGAACATTATATTTTTTTATGTACATTGTGTTTTAGAATGGTAGTGATTTTCATGCTCATTCAAAAAAGTGGTAATTCTGCATGAGGCTCTTTTTTTAAAAGACCCATTTTGACTTTAAATTTTCTAATGTATGAAATGTAAATTATTATTTCCTAAAATTAATAATTTTTTAAGTGGTCTTCTTCTTAATATTTTTTTTATTTTTTTTGCAGTGAAGCTTTTTATTATTTTGTATATTTAAAGAAGAAGGTCGATATTTTGAATTTTCGATATTCTACATATTTATACACCGTTAATTAATTTTCAATCCACATGAAATGATTGTCTCTAAAAAACAATAATTTTTAAAAATTGACATAAAAAAATCATTTTTAACATAAATATAACTAAAAAACTACACATTTTGATAATTTTTTTGCTAGAAATGACATGTTAAAATAACAATTTTTATAGAAACATTTTAACTAAAAATGGTTAAATAATAGTTTGTTTTCTGAATTTCATGTCAAAATAATAATAATAATCACAATTTTTTTCAAAAAATAATGATTAACATAAAAATTAATGTGAAAATCACATAATACAAATATTGAATGCATAACAACCTTAATTGAGTGCTTATTCTTCTCAGAAAATGTCAAAGTCAACATTACAATTATAACTAATTAATAGTTACAAAAAATGACCTTGATTTCCAATCATAACTTAAACTTAATCAACAATGTCGCATAATCCAAAATATTTGTCCTCTAGAGTTTCATCATTATCTTCTTCCACAATATTTTCTACTTCATTTTGCTCATTTTCCTCTTATAATGGGTCTTTGATGTCTGGAAATCTCCCAATGTATGTCTTTCGAATCATTTCCTATAGTGGTGGTTGGGGATCCTTTGACATAATGAAGTAAATTAGTACAATGACATATAAATTAAGAAATAACATATTGAAATTCAATTCCATATAATAAAACTTACATGAGCCAGAAAATAAATCGAAAACCCAATCTCCTTCATTTGAACATATGTCTATAAGATAGTTAATGAATAACTGTGGTTCTCTTATAAATGTTAACCATCTCTCCTTTTTCTTCTTTGTCTTCATATGTTAGTTTTCTCACAACAACATGATAAGTCAGTATTTGGCTATGACTATTTCCATCTACCCGATTAAAAATAATAGACATATAGCGATCATATTTTGCCCAACTATCAATATGGATTAACACACAATCATTTATAAATAGTTGATCTTCACGGTTAATAAGATTTAACTTTTGCCTGTAACATGAAATAGTAAAATTTCAATTAACTTGTACATAAACGAATTTTTTAACATCAATCAAATATACATTTTAAACGTCTTACCATGTAAGTTGCATCCTTGAATTTGTTTTCCCCTTGAAGCTTGACAATAACAATAAACCCGGCAGCGCAATGGTCTGCGGGGGTGGCGGCATGATTTTGGGAATCACCCACCACCCTGGTATCCCAATGGCCCGCAGGGTTGGCGAGGTGATTCCAGGAATCGCCCCGCCACCCCTGCAGGCCGTTAGGCCTCTGAGGTGGGGCGGAGGCTCTCCCTACAGGCCGTTGGGCTACCGGGGTGGGGCAGAGACTTTCTAGCCTCCGCCGCACCCTGTTGGCCCAATGACCCGCAGGGGTGGCCAAGTGATTCTGGGAATCACCCACCACCCCCGTGAGTTGTTACGCCACCGGGGTGGGGCACAGGGCTCTGAAAAACCTCTACCCCACCCCAATAGCCCAACAGCCCACGCGGGTGGCGGGGAAATTCTGGGAATCACTCCACCCTTCGCCCCACCTCGGCAGCCCAACGACCCACGAGGGTGGCAGGGTGATTCCCGCAATCACCCCACCACCTCTGCAGGCCGTTGGGCTCCTATGGTGGGTAGGAGGCTATCCGCAGTAGGGTGATTCCAAGAATCGCCCCATTACCCCTGCAAGTCGTTGGACTGTTGTGGTGTGGCGGGGGCTATCCACAACCCTCTGTCCCACACTGGTGGCCCAATGGCCCACGGGGATGGTACAGTCATTCCTGAAATCACTTCTCCACCATGTGGGTCATTGGGCCACTAGGGTGGGGCAGAGGCTATATGTAAGCCTCTGCCCCACCCCGACGACCTAATGGCCCGTGGGGGTGGCAGGGTGATTCCCGGGTAATAGAATTTTAAAGTGTTTCAAATCCCATTATTTTATCTTGATGGTCATTACTAAAACATGTTGAGTTTATACTTAGGAGAGAAAATTATTATTCTACCAAAAACATTAGTTTGTTTTTTCCCTCATAAACAACTGTTTTTTGCACATAAAAATTCTATTTTACAAGCATTTTTTTAAAATGTCGAAAATTGACCTTAAAAAAAACGATCATTCTAGTATCAACACTTTTCGTTTTCAGGGTGTTTTTTGCACGAAAATTTCATTTTCACTACAATTTTTAAAACATGTTCAAAATTGACCCTAAAAAAGAAACCATCGTTCTAGTATACACACTTTTCGTTTTTAGCACTGTTTTTGATGTTTTTTCGGGGATTTTTGGCCAGAGTTCCCGTTTTCAGTTTATAGTTCCTGTTTCAAAGTTTACATTGTATTACCTTGAGTCCAAAAAAAAAAGATTGAATCCATAGTAGAGAAGGATTGACTAGAATAGTATCAGAAGTCACACTCATGAATCCTTGGGACTACAATCCAAGCCCATGCAAGAAACTTCTTCAAGGAAAAGGAGAAACCAAAATAACATGGTGGAAGCACAATGCATATGTAGCTTGAAATTCACGATGCAAAAACAATTTTCAAATAAATTGCAATGGAGACAAGTTCTCAAGTAGTGTGAGGAGGTGAAAAGTCTAGGAAATCTTCCCCCTTGGAAATTCATTCATCACAAGGAGATCAAAAATATGCCCCAATCCTTAGCACTACATGACACAACAGTAGATCAAGCCCTTATGTTCCAAAATTCATTCAGAGCCCCAAATATGAGGTCAAGTCAAACAAAATATTGGAGCACATATAATTCATGCAAGGCCACACTTTAATCTACAAATTTATTGGTACTTCGCCACCGAAATGAGGTATGGAAGCATGGATCAAGGCTAAATGGAAGCTAAAAGTTCATGTTGACCTAAGTATTGGAGTCAAAGGTTTTCTTGTGATGATCTTCAATAATTTAGAGGATCATTCAAGGGCCTTTGAGAATGGCCCTTATTTTCTTTACAATTTTAGCCTCTTCATCTCTTTCTCGATGCTTTGCTTCAACCTCGAGAAATAATTTTTTCCTCGAGAAAGAATTTTTTTTGTCTTAGGAGAGCAAGATCCCCATAGAAAGATTCAAAATTTGAAGCCTTAGCTGGGCAAGATCCAGTGCAATAGTATCAAAATTCATGTGAGGAATCCTTGCAACCATAACTCGAGCCTATGCAAACCACTTCTACAAAGAAAAGAAAAAACCCACATAACACACTCGAAGACATGACACTTATGGAGCCTCAAATACATGATGTAAAGACAATGTTGGAAGAAATCAGAATGGAGAAAAGTTATCTAGTAAGCTTAGAAGACTTGGATGAACTGGAAGTAGAGGAGAAAACCCTCTCCAAGATACTAGAGTAGCTACAATGCCAAGGACCAAGTTTAATTTTCAAGGTGCAAATGGCTCTTCTCAAACAATCATATCTTAGCATTCAATTCACACTTTTGGGGAGAGTGTCGATTCGCACAACTCCTCATCACTGTTCTCATTATTTGGATTCAAGTGAAACCCTCAAACCAATCAAAGGATACAAATGCTCGGGGAGGAAAACTCCACAAGAGATAATACAATAGATAGGGAATATTTTGGCCAATTCATGTAAGATTAGTTTTCTTTCAAAGGTGTTTTTCCCCAGACCTCGTTCACAATGAAAGTGATTTTGTGGAACATAAGGGATCTCAAAAACAACGGAAAATAGAGACTACTTAGAGACAAAATTAATAAGAAAAAACCTAGCAATATCATCTTGCATGAGGTAAAGGTTATTAGAATGAGAATGAGGTAAAGGTTGTTAGAGAGAACATGGAGGCTCTAGTGAAAGAAAATTTTCATGACTCGTTAGAAGCCCCTATGATCTTGTCTAAAAAATTTCAACAAATCATATCAAACGATATGGGTTTCTTAATCGTAATATATGGGGCACATCTACTACAAATAAAATTTCCTTTCTCAACAAACTCATTTAGCTTTAGTAGTTGCATTTGAATTACAAATTCATCATTAGAGGGGAAATCAATATGATTACCTTGCACATTCCTTCGAAGATGTAATTAGGAACATGCACTTAGCTTAGATAGAAACGATAAATGGAAGTTATACATGGACTAGAGTAAAGGAGGTAGGCACAAGATAGCCTATCATCTCGACATGTTTCTTATCTCGAAATCATTGCTAGAAAAATACCTCCTTTTGGAAGCTTCAATCCTTTCGAGTGCTCCCATGGACCACTCACCAATATTGTTAAAATTTGACCTCAAAGAAGCTACTAAAAACTAACGAGACGAGTGGCCTATAGTGCTAGAATTGGACGTCAAAGAAGGTGCTTAAAATTGACCATTCATATTTGACAGTTTTTTATTAATAGATCCATCCTTTGTGGAGAAGTCCAAGCAGTATTAGCGAGACATGGATAATCCAAGCCTCTCCCCATATTCAACGTTGAACATTAGTTAAAAAATCTAAAAGGATTAATTAAAAATTGGGCAACATCTTCAAGAAAAAACAAAATATGGAAATTGAAATGGAATGCATTCAATAAAAAATGTCACGTTTAAGGGTGTTCAAAATATTTTTCAAAGAAGGAGGGGGGGTAGGTTCTTAAAAAGATAGAGGAATGATAGAAGCAAGAGGAGACTTTATGGAGGCAAAAATCGAGGATCTCATGGCTCAAGGAAGGGGAAAAGAACATTCATTTTTTCCACAAACCAATGTTGAAACACAAGAATCGTAATTGTATCTTCTCACTTACCATTCAGAATGGACATCAACTCTCTTATCATAGGGATATTGAAAATGAAATTACTTCATTCTACAACAATATCCTTAAAAAAACTAACCCTAATAGATTACAATCCATTGAGAAAGATAATGGCCTATATTATAAGATTGGTCATTGAAGATCAAAACACGACTTTGATGAAGGAAAGTACCTTGTAGGAGGTTAAGGAAGCACTAGTAAAAAAAGAGACATTAGTGACTAGGTGATAAAAAAGTTAGTCACCATATGTTTTCCAAGTGATATACTACCAAAAATGAGAAATATTAAGTGACCCAACTAAAAGGGACATGGATTGTTATACAAATTTTGCATAAATTCTTAGAACTAGTTTCTTCTTCAATTTTTACGAGAGAAAGATCTCTATCAAATGTTAGAATGGGGAAAAGTGGGCCATCCCCATCTTATTATACCCACATTTTATTTTATTCATCCAAGGAAGGTTTGGCATGTGGTTTAAGTGTGGACTTCTTTGTAGAGTAACCATTTTCTATTGCCATTTCTCCTTCCCTGTACCCTATATAAGTGTCTTTTGTAGCCATCCATGGCCTACCCAATGTAAGAGGGTAACCACTGAGATTTTTCTTTGTGCGTGAGACAATTAAATAAGATGGGTACTCCCATGAATCAATGGATACATTTATATCTCCCAATATTCCTTCTAGACATATAATTGAGGTATCTGCTAGCTGCAAATAATGGGATTGTGCCTAAGAGATAACTGAAAGTTTAATATAAACATAGTGCCCTTGATGATGACATTAATAGATACTCCATTGTCGATCAAAGTTTTATTAATGGAAGTATCATATATATAGACAATCACAAGAGGACTTGTGGGCTCAACATACTTTGGATGTGTAGGTTTCTCGTGCATGATATCAAAAGGTTGTCCCATACATGAATGGTAGGATGATTCATTTTCTTTCTTCCTAGCTCTTTGATACATGATTCGTTGCAGAAGCTTTTGTAAATTGGCATTTAATTTGATGGCTCTAAGAAGGAGAATCTTTACATAAATATTTCTAAGCCCGTCCGACAAAGTGGTTGTAGCTTGATGGGCTTCTTATCTTCCAATCTTTGTGGAAATGGTGGGAAAGGAGATGAAATCCTTGTTGCTTGTTGTTCTTCTGCATTCTATTCCTCCTCTTGATCTCAGTATTCCCTTTGGGTTCAACACTTTCATAATCTTCAATAATGACAAGAGGTGGATGATTATAAGTTTTTTACCCTAACCTAAGGTTAAAATCATTGATTTCAACCAAATTCAATATTAATTCAAAAAATTGGAAGGATTGATGTTGTAGAGAGGTTAGGCCTGTAGAATTAAATTGCTTATGTAATATGCTAGAACAATAGACTTGAATCTACTCTACTCATGAGCGAAAACAAAAATTGTTCGATGACATCGCGAAGCAAAAAAAGAATAATTTAAATCACACATAACACAATATTTTTACTGGGGAAATTAATAGCTAAAAACCCTACTATTTGTTTATTTCATTGATGAAAATATCTCAGTAGAAAATATAATGCTTGTTCAACCTGAAAAATATCTACACAAGTACAAATTATCTGATTGCTTCACAAACCAACTCAATCTAGTACTTGGACAAATCTTTTGTTTTCCAAACTCCTACTTCATTGTGTAGTTTCCTAGGGAATTGGGCCACATTTAATTGGGAAAATCCATCACCACAACTATGCAATCCATTCATACGACTTCTACTGATTGCATGCACCATTTGTATAACTTAGAAAATTATACAACTGATAGTACAATGTCCTTGAACTCTAATATCCACTGGGTATTCCTCTGAAGTGACATGCATGAGCTATTTTGAGTGAATTATGAGTTTTCTTATTGATCATTACATATGAATTAAATCCAATTTAATTCTCTTGACCTCTCACTATTTCCTCTAATGTTTAGAACTAGTTTAACTGAATTTAACTGAGTTAAAATGAATTAAACAATTACAACTCAATAAGAACTCAACATGGGCCCCAAAATTTCAAGGATCACTCTACATGACTCTAGATAGACTTCCAACTTAAATTTACTGAGCCATGTAAGTCAACTTAACTTAGTTAATTACTACAAGTTTGCATGAGAATGGAATTACAATTTAATTCCCAGTTTAAGTCAAGGAGAAATTAAATTAGGATTTTCTTCTTGTTATTTTTAAAACTCCCTCTCAACGAGAAAGAGATTATCTACTACCATGATCGTGCCTCTCTAAAACTTGAATTTTCATCTTGACAATGCCCTTGGAAAAATATTTTCATCATACTCCTCTGTACTAATGCATTCGAGCAACATGATTCTCCTCTGAACATAATCTTGGAGATGTTGGTATCGGATGTCAATATCCTTGGACCAATCATGAAAAATTAGATTTCTCATAGAGTTTGATACAACTCTGATTGTCAAAATAAATAATTGTTGGATCCATCTGTTGACCAAACAAACCAACAAGAATATTCCTCATCCAGATAGCCTCATAAGCTACTTGACTAAAAACCATGTACTATGCTTCTATTGAGCTGATAGGAACTGTTCTCTGGTTCTCCTTATACCAAGAAATTGATAGTGACCCAATACTGAAGATTCCTATAATGTAATCTTCATGTTGGATGGACTCCCTGCCCAATCTACATATGTGAAGCCTTAAAGCTTCACTCCCTTTGTCTATCTATATGAATTACCAAACGGAGTGGTGCATCTCAGGTATCTCAACATATTTTTAGCTTCCTTCCAATACAATTTAGTTGGAATAACCATGGCTTGCCTAAGTTGGTTGACTGCAAAACACATGTATGGTCGGGTGTTCACCAAATACATAAGTGAAACAACAATATTTCTATAAATAGTAGCCTCAACTACTACACATGAAGTAGCATCCTCTTTCCTCTAGTTACTAGCTAAAGGAATCTCCATGCATTTTTTGCTCTCCATGTGGAACTTCTTTAGTATCTTGTTGGCATACATGCCCTGAGAGACAAAGAGTTCCTCACATATTTTCCATGCTTCCATACAAAGAAGGTAATGTATGAGCCCCAAGTATTTCATATCAAAATATCTTGTAAAATCCTCTTTGTAAGACTTGATCAACTTCTCATCACCTATCAAAATAAAATCTTCGATATATAAAACAATAATCAACAATCTACATTCAACCACAATATGGTAAATGTTCACATCTACTTCACTATTGGTGAAGCCCAGCTCGAGACGAGGTGCTTATTTCAATCCATGCAATGCTTGCTTGAGTCTCCACACATGCGGCTCTCTGTTGAAGGTCTCAAATTCTTCTCGCTGCTCAATATACACCTCTTCCTCAATCATGTCATTGAGGACTGTCGACTTTACATCCATCTAATGTTTCTTCCATCTCATCTATACTGAAAGTGATAGAATATATCTAATTGATGAGTACCTTGCTACAAGAGAAAAAGTCTCATCATAATCAATTCCCTCCAACTAAGAGAATCCTCTGCCCACAAATCTAATCTTGTGTTTCTCCACACTCGCATGTGATGAGCCTCATAAGTGGGTAATTATATGGGATCATTTTACCTCCTAACCTAGTCAAATCAACCATTCTCTTAGCTGATTGTATGATTTTTTTATTATATTTGTGCTTATAGAGTGAGTTAAGTTAATTATTGTGCCATGTGGTCTAACATGTATTTAATGCAGATTATTGATGCGTTTTGAGGTCAATGTCAAGGATCTAATGGACAAATGGAAGAAATAACTCGAAGTGGACAAAGGAGAGGACTTATAGGAGGGAATACCCCTCATTTATTACTCCTCACTTCAAATTTCCCTTCATTCATCTTGGAGTATAAGCAGCTGAATCATGCACGAGAAGGAAACCGAGCAAGTGGAGGATGACTGTGATTATCTCGAGTTTTGGGAGCGAAG